>APFE030647583.1:0-12093 GCA_000404065.3 Pinus taeda
ATTAAATAGCACCTGAATAACCAATATTATAAAACATATTTAACATGAAAGTCAAGGATTCCATGAAACAAATAACATGAGATACTTGTTGAGAAAAATGAGCTTGATTGTATTAATTCAAAAGGAGAAGAACCTTACAACTTTTGCCTTGACGCTGTACAAGCTCCTCCCAGGGTCCAACAAGAAGTCTCCTCTACTTTGACAAGCTTCACTCACTCCCTAATGAAGCCAAAAAGGTATGTAATCTCTCCTCTTAAGCTCAAATAGGAAGTCTTGATTTCACTAGCATTTACCCTCAAAAGTTCAGCTTCTAACCTCTCTGGCCACTGACCCATTGCCTCAATTTATAGTGCAATGGAGATCAGTTACCAGCTCCTCCTTCAAAGGGATAGAGTCCTCCTTCAAAGGGATAGCTCCTCTCAACAAGGGATTAGTTCCTCCTATTATGGGATGCATGAACCACTTGGAGCGAACAATCCACGTAACAAATGCTTCTAGAAAACTCTAGAATTAACCCAAGATGGGTTTTTTAAGATAAAGATTGCGCCTTTTGACTTTTACAGGGGTACGCACCCTCCCCTTTACATACAGAGCGTATAAGTACGCAGATAACTTTGAACAAAAGGTGCGGGCCCGCAAGCAAAAGTAAGAGAAAGTGCGGAACCAGAGTTACATTGCTTTTTTGATGTCTTTCTCTCTTTTCTCAATCTTGTTTTGAAGAGCTGAGGTTTAAGACTTGCTTAGGAAGCTGGTATAGGTAATGATAGGCCTACACCGACTGCAAATAATCAAGGTGACGATATTTTGTGTAACAGGATTATTGCCGAAAGGGCCCATAGTACCGAGATTTGCTTGGCTAAATCACCTTTGAACCTAGGTCAGGCCCATACAAGCCAACAAGGTTGTAACCTTCTACAAGTGGTTTCTTGTGTACTGGTATGAATCTGCACCAGTACAAAATTGTAAATATCTTATTATTTATATTAAAAAGAAGACAGAGACAAGTGCACTCCCGCATTCGGTTTCCACCTTAAATCTTACATGTTCATGTGTGTTTCTTATGTGTGATGGTTTATTCTATCACTACACATGGTTACTATTTAATGTTTAACAAAGTATTGATGCATTGATTAAAGAACAACATATGATGAATTAACTGAATCATAAGTTCACTAGATATACATTGGTTGCCTTAAGAACAGTTGTGTTTGTTAGCCTCCTGCTACAGCAAGTTAGTCATCTTTCATGATCGATAGTTTTACATGCCAAATATGTCGTACTATGCATACTGCAATGCTCCATATTTGCTAAAAAAGGACAAGGAAGGATGCCATGAGAGTGTGCTAGCCTAAGTGCCACTACTGTATTCCAATTTTGATGAGTTATTCCATTTTTGAAGAAATTTCAGTTAAAAGGAGGTCCAAATAGCTTAATCTTGGTCTCCCTAGGTTTCAATTTCCTGTGGTAGAATATAGAGAATCATTATCTGTCCAAACAGCTTAACCTTGGCAGATTCCTAGATAGGTAGAGAAGCAAGGGTGCTCAACAGCCTAATCGGAGCCCCTGGATGAAATAAGTGTAGATGTAGATAAGAGGACAGTAAAAATAAGAAAAAGTTGAAAAGCTGGGTTTGCTAGTTCAAGTGCACCCAAACTAAAAGAAGAAAAAATGCTAGGTAAGTAGGCTAGGTAAGTAGTTTGGTGGTTGCAGAAATCAAGTTGTGTGATCCATTTCATGTTTTCAAAGTGTCATATCTGTTCAGATCACAAGTTGGAGTCAGTTTTCCATTTAAAGGACATCAAGCGAGGCATGTCTAACTCCCCCCTTCTTCCTCTTCCCCAAATCACTCACTAACTTCCCCTAAAGAGGTCAAGATCTGCTTGATACCTCTCAGATTCATCATTATTCATATTAGTAGCCTTGGTAAAGATCTGCTTTACTCAAGGAAAGTCCATACTTCCTCCACAACTCTTACTTCTCCTTGATAGCCTAAGATTTACATACTTAGCGCTTTTTCTCATCATTTTCATGTTGACTACTAACTCTACTATGTAACTCCCTATCTATTTCCCCTTCCCCTACTAAAGCTATGTTAATAACCCCCCTATATACTTATCCCCTCCCACTAGTCGAAATATAACCATAAGTACACTTGGGAATTGCTAAGTTTATCCAAAACTCAACAAGAACCCTCATTTCCCCCCTCAAACCATCTTCTCATGCATTTCGGACCCCTTCCCATGCCTTGAAATCCCTTCAAACATCAAAAATTCTGCTTTCTGATCATAAATGCCCACATCACTTACCTTGGGCCATGCTGCGATTGCAAAAGGGTTCTATTGGACACCCTCCTATGCGATATCACAGTCGGGAGGGGAGTCATGTATCAAAACAGCGCATAAGTGTGCCCCCGATTGGTTTGGCCAACAGCGATTTCACCGATCGGCGTATCGCTATGACAAAACAAACATACATGTACGCTGCCGATATGATTCATCGTTGATGGTCTGTTGCCGATCGCATATCGGCGATCGGTGTTTCATATGAATCCACGCCATATATATATATAGGCCCCGTCCCTTATCCTTCCGTCGCCTTCTCTGTTCTGCCATCCGTCTGATTGCCCGCGCCCTAGATCTACAGTGGGCGGGTCTATTCCCTTCCGAACCTATCGATGATTAGCGTCTGAGGATGGGCATTTTTCCCGTGCCACGTCACCATGCCACGTCACCCTGCAACGTCACCCTGCCACGTCACCCGTCGTACAGGGTCCCACCGCTGATGTCATCCGCCGAAAGAAAGGCCCGCAAAGGCGAAATCGCTGCTTAGGAAGCCCGGAATGAAAATCTGAGGCAGTTTTCGATGCGCGATTAGCGCTTAGCGCTAATCGCACATCGCTAAGAAAAAATGGCCAAAATGGAAATCCTCAGTCCAGCGCAGGTTTGTAGCAGTTATTTTGCCCGAAAGAAAGCAGAACGGAGCAAATTAACCAGTTAAAGAGTATCAGAGGAGATGAAGCCAAATTTCATGTCAAAGAGTATCAGTGAAGCAGCAAAGAGTATCAAATCGACAAATATCAAAACAGGTGAACATTAAAAGCCTCCATCAAAGTCCAAGAACGCGGTGAAGCCACTTAAGACTCTCAGATCATAGTTAATGCACATCAAAGCCACTCAAGAGCAGTGGAGCAGAGACCAATGCGCAGTTATGATAAATGGACAGCGCATAACAGCAAAGAACACATTCCTACTCATTTTTAAGGCAGCTGCCCCAACGCAGCAATTAGATAAATATTCCATGCATTTACTTCAAGATAAGATAAATTAAAGCACTCATTTCCCTCAGATCTGTTTAAGATCTGCTGTAATAAATATTTCTTAGATATTTTCTCTATATATACGACCCTTTGTATTGAGAAAAGGGGTGGTTGGAGGGTTCGTTAATGCACCCCAAGAGAGACTCACTCTGTATCTGATATGTTTTACTTAATCAAAGATTGTTGAAAGCTTGGAGAATGGACTGTTTTATCTATTGTTGATGTTTCTGAAGATTGAATGAGGGAAATCTTGTGCTACTTTCTGAATCAATAAGTGTTCCTTACCTCTGTTATTTCAATTTCACGTAGGCTCAAGTCACAGAACAAAAGTTTGGTTTAGAATTTGCTTACCTGCACTCTATGCTCATTTATGTGGCTTCTTAATGTTTTCTTCTTGATTTAGGCATAAATATGGATTCCTTATGGCTCATATTTGCTCTATTTCACATATGAATGACTGTTATCTAGGAATTCTTAGCTGCTCCTAGGTAGAGCTCATTCATCTTCCTTCTGCTAACTTGATTGAGAGATTCTTTGTTGCTTCTCATTTCTTAGCCTGCAATCCATCTTCATTTACCTCAAGTATTGTTTCATGAGCAACTACCTTGCCCCTTTTTCCTCTTGTGACCAAGAAAACACACCAGCAGTCTTACTCCACGACTCCATGCCCAATGGTTTGAAACTTGTCACGCTATGCATTGCCTCTCTACTTGAAAGTATCCTCTTTCCACCCAAACACAAACAAAACCCCTCAAACCCAATAACTAGCCTAAAATCATTATCAACAAAGCTAAAATCATTAAGAGAGAGCCCTCTCTGGCTGCTGGTAGGCTAGGACCTGCAGTCCAAAGCTTGGTTTGTGGTTACCTCGGCCGTATCCCTTTTAGGAGCCTAGGGACAACCTGAGCGTTAACATAATGGCAACTCCACTGGGGAACCTGTTCCAATGATCGAGTTGGAAGCTAGCTCCCAAAAAGAATTTACGTTATACAAGGTCCAATCCAGACCCAAAGCCCCCAGCTACTTTTGAAAATCCAAATTTAATCCCAAGAAACCTCAGGAAGCTAGAGCGAAGAGAGGATTTAGCCGATTCTAGTCTTGAGAAAGTTCGGCCAAGCAGTGTTCCGACCCCTATCAAAATTCTATTTCATTCATCCCCTACTTCATCATCCACCTCTCCAAGCACCTCGCCCACACCTCCATTCACTGCACATACAACCACTACAACTCCTATTATCCCAGTTGTTCTAGCTGTTCTGTTTATCCTAGATGTTCCACTTATCCCTGTTAATATGGCTAACAGATATGCACCTTTACAGCTGTTGGCTAATCCTGGGGCTATGCCTCAGGATTACCAAACTAAAATAACTTATTTTGATGGCACAAGTGCCTACACGGCCCTTCAGCATACAAAGAAAATGCAGGATTACTTTGAGAGCTATGAGATTGATGATGATGGTGTGAGAATGAAGATTTTTGTCCAAAGTTTCACAGGTAATGTCAAGCCTTGGTTTAGAGCACTTCCAGCCAATTCCACAGCAAACCCAGAAGCCTTATACCAGTCATTTATCAATAGATGGGAGAAAAAGAAAGACCCCTTGCACATATTATCTGAATATGGCACCATTAAAATAGGTCCTCAAGAGGCTGTGTTAGACTAATGCGCAAGGTTTAACAATGTTTACAATGCAATCCCATAGAACCTTAGGCCTCCACCTGATCTTGCTTTATATAAATTCCGTGATGGTTTTGATACCAATATGGCTTATCAGTTAAGGGAAAGAGCCCCTCAAAGCCTTGCAGACATGAAAAATGTTGTTGTTAGTGTGGAAGCAAACCTAATTGCCAAACGAAACAGAGCTAGAAATGAAAGAAGAACCACCTTCAAGGAAGAACCTTCAGCCTTAGACCAAAAACTAGATACTATTATCAGTGGCATGCACAGGCTGGGAGATAGAGTGGAAAGCGTTGAGAGGAAATCATCATGGGAAGTACAACAGCCCAACACCATAAGGAACCCAAATTTTAGGAAAACTCAGAACACAAACGTTGGTAGGTCTAGCCCCGACCATGATATAAGACCTCCTTTCCAAGAAAACTACACAGAAGCATCCACATCCAGTGAACCAACAAAGGAGACTCACATGAATCTGATAGATTGGAAAAATGAGCAACAAATGTTTTTGACTCAAGAAGACCAAGACTACCATGATGTAGATCAATTTCAGACTAAGTCTGGAGAGTCTTTTGACTTCAAACAAGGCTATGATTCTGCTGTGTATGAGGTGCACAAGCAATATAAACTGAGGACTAGAACAATTGATGTGCCCGAGCCCGTCAAACAAAAGGTAACAAAACAGCCCAAGAAGATTAAAGGCAAGGTTGTTATTATAGAACCAGCTGATGAGACTGTCCCAAACCCGCAGGAAATAACTATGGTAGACATAACAGACATGCAGCCTTCTATTCATAAGCCTCTGCCTCCTTCTTCCTCGAAAGAAGATTTGAACAGCACTCCTAAAAACCTTCCCAAGACAGAAATACCACCAAGTATCACTCACCACAATGCTGATAATCAAGAAGAAAACGTAAAAAATACACTTGAAAGGGGAAAATTTGCCACTACCAACACAAAGACTCCATTGGAGAAACCATTTAACTTAGAAGCAGAAATAAGTAAACTTAAGATTTCCATCCACCTCTCTGAGCTTGCCAAACATGATGTGTATAGGCAACAAATCCAAAGATCACTTCAGATTCCAGAGATCAAGGATGATGTCAATGTTTTAGATGATACGCCTGAGCTATTATTCGGTCCTGAGGTTAATGGAAAACCAACATATGGAGTTTTTCTACCCTTCTATGTAAGCCTACATATACATGACAAAGTTTTTCACAATGCTATGTTTGATTCAGGGGCCTCACACAATCTTATGCCCAAAGCTGTAATGGAAAAGCTAAATCTTGATGTCACAAGACCCTACAAAGACCTCTTCTCCTTTGACTCAAGTCAAGTCAAGTGTTTAGGTTTAATCAAAGATCTATGTGTGTCTTTAGTCCAATATCCCAACAAGACAATTCTAATGAACGTGGTGGTTGCTGACATTCCACCAAAATATGGGATGCTCTTATCAAGATCTTGGGGAGAAAAACCCCAAGGATCCCTTCAATTAGACCTCTCTTACGCCACTATTTCAGTCTTTGGGCAACCAAAGAGACTGTATAGAGAAACATTGATGAAGTATGTTGTGAGTAGTGAGGAAAAGCCCCAAAACTTTCCCATTTACTCAATCCATTCTGATATGGATTCCTTTATTTTGTTCAATAACGATGATCATCCCCCAACTGGTGATAAGCTTTTGGATTTAGAACAAGAAGCATGTGTAAGTGAGGAATCGGTTACCCATACCCAAAAAACTATCAAAACAATCAATGCAACCAGCACACAAGAAGAACCTCCCGAAACACAAAATTCAAAATTGCCCACTCTGATAATGATTCCAACTCCCAACTCTAGCCCAGACCAAGAAATCCTATGGTATTTGGAGTTTGATGGTTTAGTAAATAAGCTAGGAGCAGGAGCAGGAGTATGGATCCATAATACCCAAAACAACCATGCAGAGGGTCGTGCCTATAGATTGAATTTCAAATGCACCAACAACATGGCAGAGTATGAGGCCCTCCTTTTAGGCCTTAAGCTCATCAAAGCTCTTGGGGCTGCAAAAGTTTCCATTCTAGGTGACTCTGACTTAATCACACAACAAATGAAAGGCAACTTTGTTACCAATGACAATAGGTTGAGGGCTTATAGGACTGCTGCCACAGAACTACTCAATTCCTTCACCGAATCCCAACTTGCTAAGATTTCTAGAAACCATAACATACATGCACACAACCTAGCCACTTTTGCTAGTACATGCAAGCTTCCCTTTGAGCCAAATCACCATTTCACTGCTGAGATAAAACATAGGCATGTTGTCCCTAACAATATTAAAGATTGGCAATTGTTTGAAAATGATGCTCAGATTAACAATTTCCTCACTCTTGAGCATGAGTTTTCAAATTCAAACATTGACATGGATGCCATGAACGATTCCCAATAGCAAACAAATGAAAATCAGCAGGCTGTAACAGCTGCAACAGCAAAACAAATCTTTAACCCAACTATTTTTTACAATGCGAACATAGAAGAGCTAAAACAAATGCATTTAGATGAAACAGCCAAAGCAGAGGCTGAGTTCATTGATCTAAAGGATAACTTTTTGCCTACTGGCCTCACTCCATTAGAACACATGTTTGATAATAATGATGTGCCCAAAAAGCCAAAAATGGAGCCTTTAAATGCTGCTATAGAAGAACACAATATAGGGACAGCAGAGAAGCCCAAAATGATTAAATTGTCCAAAAATCTGCCACCTGATCAAAAACCAAAGTATGTGGATTTGTTCAAAGAGTTCCAAGATGTATTTGCTTGGAGTTATGAGGACTTGAAGTCCTATGACACCTCGGTTATTCAACATACCATCCCTCTAAAACCTAATCAAAAACCATTCAAGCAGAAACTTAGAAGAATTAACCCTATGCTTCTTCCCCTTATTGAAAAGGAAGTGAAGAGAATGTTTGAAGCAGGTATCATAGCACCCATCAGATTTTCTGAATGGGTATCCAATCTGGTTCCCACAAGGAAAAAATCCGGTGAGATCAGACTATGTGTAGACATAAGAAACTTAAACCAAGTCTCTCTAAAAGACCACTATCCTTTGCCCAAAATGGACCATATCCTACAAAGAGTAGTGGGGTCATCTAGAATCTCTTTGCTAGAGGGATTCTCAGGTTTTAATTGAATCCTTGTTCACCCGGATGACCAAGACAAGACAACCTTTACTACACCATGGGGAACATTTAAGTACGTTAAAATTCCTTTCAGGCTAAAGAACGTTGGTGCCACCTTTCAAAGGACAATGGATATTGCATTTGCCAAGGAAATACATAATTTCCTTGTTGTCTATCTTGATGACTTAACCCCTTTCTCCAAATATGATCAAGAGCACCTCAGACACTTAAGGCAAATCTTCATGACATGTAGGAAATATGGTATTTCCTTGAACCCCAAGAAGTCCTTATTTGGCCTTGAGGAAGGTAAGTTGCTAGGCCACATCATTTCAAAAGATGGTATCAGAATTGATCCGAAAAGGATCCAAGCTATCCTCCAAATTCCCTACCCAAGAAACATAAAAGAATTGCAAGCATTCCTTGGAAAAATCAATTTCCTAAGGAGATTTATCCCAAATTTAGCCGAACTGATAAGACTGTTAAGCAACATATTAAAAAAGGATGCCAAGGTAAAATGGTCCCTTGAAACCAAGCAAGCTTTTGAGAGTATCAAAGCTGCCTTGACTCAAATGCCTGTCCTCACAAGTCCACAGTTTGATAAGGATTTTATCATATTTTCCTTTGCTTCAGATCACACGATAGCTGTTGTCCTTTTGTAAAAAGATGACCAGGGAAATGAGAAGCCAATTGCTTTCTTCAGCAGAGCCCTTAGAGATGCTCCTTTGAAGTACCAAATCATGGAGAAGTAGGCTTAAGCTCTTTTTAAGGCCATTAAAGACTCCATAGTTTATATTTTATATTCACATGTGATTGCCTATGTCCCAAACTCTATTGTAAAAGACATATTAACTCAAGAGGGGCTAGAAGGCAAAAGAGGCAAGTGGATTGCTAGCATTTTTTAATATGACATTGAGATAAAACCCACCAAGCTGATAAAGGGATAGGGTTTAGCCAAGCTAATGTCCGAAACAAATTTTCAAGCCTTAGACATTAACCAACTGGACAATGAACGGGAGCTGGCGACTCCACAGATCAGTCAAACCTTTTTACAATCCCCATGGTATGCTGATATTTGCTTTGTGTTGTTAAACCTGTGTGCTCCCCCAGGATTGTCCAGGACCAAAAAAATATTTTTAAAGATGAAAGCATCAAAGTTTTGTGTCTTAGATGGTGCCCTGTTTTGGAAAAATCATGAAGGTATTTTGCTTAATTTCCTAACTTTGGATGAAAGTGACAAAGTCCTCAAGGAATTTCATGCAGGAGATTGTGGAGGGCACTTATATTGGAAATCAACAGCTAATAAAATCCTAAGGGTTGGGTTTTATTGGCCTTCCCTGTTTTATGATGTTAAAAAATTTGTAATGTCTTGCCATAAATGCCAAATCTTTGAAGGGAAAAGAAAATTGCTGCCTTTTCCCCTTAAGCCCATCTCAACCGAAAAGCCTTTTCAACAATGGGGTCTTGATTTCATTGGAGAAATCCATCCCTCTTCTTCAGGCCAGCACAAGTGGATTTTAACAGCCACCGACTATTTCCACAAAGTGGATTGAAACCATCCCATGTAGGCAAGCCAATGATTCCACTATTATCCAATTCCATGAGGGCAATATCCTTTCCAGATTTGGATGCCCTAAGAAAATCATCACTGACAACGCTGCTACCTTCAAATCCAAAAAGATGATCAACTTCTGCCATAAATTTCACATTACCTTGGGCCACTCTATAGCCTACTACCCTCAAGGTAATGGCTTGGCCGAATCATCCAACAAAAGCCTCATCAACATCATAAAGAAAGTGCTAGAAGAAAACAAAAAGAACTGGCATAGGAAGCTCACAAATGCTCTGTGGGCAGACAGACTTTCAACCAAGAGATCCATTGGGATGAGCCCTTATGAGCTAGTATATGGCATGGAGGCCAGATTTCCTTCATATTTGGGCATTCCTGCTATCAAACTGTTACAGGAGATTCGGGCTGAACCAAATGACATTCAAAGAAGAATTAATCAGACTATTCATCTCCAGCAAACCAGAGAGCAAGTGTATGACAGAGCTTAAATTTTGCAAGAGAAGCTCAAAAGGATGTTTGATAAGAAAGCTAAGGCTGAGGATTTCTGTGCTGGCAGCAAAGTTCTAAGGTGGGACTCGCGAAGAGAAGACAAGGGAAAACACGCAAAATTCGACTTTCTTTGGAAAGGTCCATTCATTATCAGCATTGTGCAAGGCAATAACACATATTTCCTAAAATATGTAAATGGCAGCACGGCTGAAGAGGGCCCTGTAAATGGCCGAATGTTAAAGCATTATCATGATCCCTTTTGTTGACAATCACCCGGCGGTATTATTTCTGTACATAAATGTTTGTATATATCAGCATTTTGTTTCATTTTTGTGTAACAGTCCGAATGATAGAGCACGCAGAAGAAAGCAGGCAGTGCTTCACAATTCACAAGCAATTCAGTTGAGGGAAAGTGTTGTTCTCACTCCAAAATTTCAATTATCTAACAGTCAGTACTAAGAAGTTTCAATCTACAACAACAATGGAAGATCAAGGCAGTCTGACCTGTTGTTCTTGGCCTTTCACAAGGAAAAGCCATCCCCAAGTGGAGCCACTGTTAGCCTCCTGCTATAGCAGGTTAGTCATCTTTCATGATCGACATTTTTACATGCCAAATATGTCATACTATGCATACTGCAATGCTCCATATTTGCTAAAAAAGGCCAAGGAAGGATGCCATGAGAGTGTGCTAGCCTAAGTGCCACTACTGTATTCCAATTTTGATAAGTTATTCCATTTTTTAAGAAATTTCAGTTAAAAGGAGGTCAAAACAGCTTAATCTTGGTCTCCCTAGGTTTCAATTTCCTGTGGTAGAATATAGAGAATCATTATCTGTCCAAACAGCTTAACCTTGGCAGATTCCTAGATAGGTAGAGAAGCAAGGATGTTCAACAGCCTAATCGGAGCCCCTGGATGAAATAAGTGTAGATGTAGATAGGAGGATAGTAAAAATAAGAAAACGTTGAAAAGCTGGGTTTGCTAGTTCAAGTGCACCCAAACCAAAAGAAGGAAAAATGCTAGGTAAGTAGGCTAGGTAAGTAGTTTGGTGGTTGCAGAAATCAAGTTGTGTGATCCATTTCATGTTTTCAAAGTGTCATATCTATTCAGATCACAAGTTGGAGGCAGTTTTCCATTTAAAGGACTTCAAGCGAGGCATGTCTAACTCCCGCCTTCTTCCTCTTCACCAAGTCACTCACTAACTTCCCCTAAAGAGGTCAAGATCTGCATGATACCTCTCAGATTCATCATTCTTCATATTAGTAGCCTTGGTAAAGATCTACTTTACTCAAGGAAAGTCCATACTTCCTCCACAACTCTTACTTCTCCTTGATAGCCTAAGATTTACATACTTAGCACTTTTTCTCATCATTGTCATGTTGACTACTAACTCTACTATGTAACTCCCTATCTATTTCCCCTTCCCCTACTAAAGCTATGTTAATAGCCCCCCTATATACTTATCCCCTCCCCCTGGTTGAAATATAACCATAAGTACACTTGGGAATTGCTAAGTTTATCCAAAACTCAACAAGAACCCTCATTTCCCCCCTCAAACCATCTTCTCATGCATTTCGTACCCCTTCCCATGCCTTGAAATCCCTTCAAACATCAAAAATTCTACTTTCCGATCATAAAAGCCCACATCACTTACCTTGGGCCATGCTCCGATTACAAAAGGGCTCTATTGGACCCCCTCTGATGCGATATCACAGTCGAGAGGGGAGTCGTGTATCAAAACAGCGCGTGCCCTCGATTGGTTTGGCTGACAGCGATTTCGCCGATCGGTGTATCGCTATGCAAAACAAACATACATGTGCGCTGCCGATATGGTTCATCGCCGATGGTCTGTTTCCGATCGCATATCGGTGATCGGTGTTTCATATGAATC
>APFE030647583.1:20150-41989 GCA_000404065.3 Pinus taeda
TGCTCACATTCAGTAACCAGTTCGAGCAGGTCTATTATGTGCCAAGCCACCCGAACCAGTACAGTCCGTACAAAATTTGGTGAACTCGAGTGCCACGTTGGAATCTGGTGACCTGTCCCAGCAAACTGAATACTGTTCACAGTAGATGCTGTTGTAATTTGCTGAGTTTTCATTTTGTTGGAATCTGCAAGTGAGGTGAGCGTTCGGTCTATTACATCACAAGGAATCAAGAGTGGCCATGACAAGTCCCATTTCAAAAGGGACCAAGCCAGTCCTTTGAAGGTCAAAACATGCAAAGGTGAAATGGATATTTTTTTTGTCAAAGCCCTTCGTAAAGTTTGAAAGACAATATTGTTTGAAGTCATATTAAACACATGAATTATCCTTATGAAGTTTGATTTTGAAAAACGATTCATATGTTGTATACATACAAGTTTTATTATGGGAGTTAAAAGGGTGTGATAATTTTCTTTGTAAAAAAAAAAGAAAAAAAAAAGAAAGAAAGAAGTCAACCAGTTTGTTAAAGTTGCAATACTACCACCAATTCCCTTTACATTAACAGGAAGGATCTCTGGAATAGCTCCTACACCAAGAGAGAAGGAAATTATGTAAACCAAAACACCAGTTAAGGCCAAAATACTGTAGCCTGTTTCATCAGAAGCTCGTTGAAGGCTTCGAAGAGAAGCAATTTTTACTGTTAGAGCTTTCTCTGCGACCTCAAAGGGCATTACGAGAAGAAACGTTTACTGTTCGAGCTTTCTCAAAGGGCATTCAGAGACAAATATTTATTGTATGTGGATTTGGAGAATACTTGTAGAGTTCAAATCTTGCTTTTGGTTCATTCCTCAAGAAATAATATCACTTGATTGTTGTAGTTTTCTGGGAGAACAAAGTTTGAGAATACCTTGCAGTAATATTGGTTCATAGTTGTGAACAAATTTTAAAGTGTCAGTTTGCATTGGAGAAATGACTCTAATTGGTGGTGTATTAGAGTTTCTCAACACTCTGATACAATCTACTGTCGAAGACACAGTTAAAATCAACAAGAACACTCTTTGTGACATTAAAGCATGTATGCAGAATACACAGGAAAAAATAGACTTTTTGGAGCTTGAATCTCAGCTTCAACGAGCAGAATTACAGCAGTGGAGTCATCATTCTGAACCTGTTTCTGTTCAGAAGATTGAAACAGACTCCCATAAGCAGCAAGTCAATAATGTTACAGCCCATTCAAATAAAGCAGCAGTTGTACATGCAGATGCAGAAACTCAGTCTGCACTTCCCAAGCCCATCATCAGACCTTGGGAACAGCTTGTCCACAACAAGCACAGAACTGGTCTTGGATATGACAAGGACTTGTCCTTTTATATTCCAGACTATGCCAAGCTCATTCAGTTTCAGAGTGCTGGATTCATTCATGACAGTTCACCTGCTCCTTATGACAGTTCAGCTTCAACTATTCCAGACTCTGCCCCTCTTCCACAGCAACAACAACAACAACAACAACAGATTGTGAAATGCCAACACTATGACCGAGTTGGCCATTTGAAAGATCATTGTTTTGATCTTCATCCATGTAAGCACTGCCATAAAACCACCCATTCTTCAAACAGATGCTTCAACAACAAACGTCCTGCAAGAACAAAGATTCATCTAGGATGGATCACTTCTTGGCAATGGGCATCAAAATCCAAGAAGATATTCCAAACACATGTCAGAATGTGTTCCAGAATATTGAACAGTCTTGCAGTTGAGTTTTATCCATCTTCTCACCTTGTATCTGATAGGGGGGGAAATGATGGTCATCTACAAGCTTCAAAGCCACATCAAGTGAGCCTGAGCCACAACCTGCCACATCAGTTTCAGAGTTTTAGCCAGAGACACAGATGTCCGTGAACATGCCTTCAGTAGGCAATCTAGAACACTTCCTCTAGTAGAAGACTTCAGCTTCTTGCCAGTTTTGGAAGAGTTCCGGAGACAAAATTGAGAACACTTCCTCTAGCAGAAGACTCCAGCTTCTTGCCAGTTTTGGAAGAGTTCCAGGAATTGCATTAAGCATTCCAGAGTTGTTGGTCATCCTTAAACCATCACAGGTTGAGACTTCCCTTTTCAGGTTGAAGTTTTACCTTTTATGCGGGGTGAGACCTCCCTTTTATGGTTGAAGGTTTCCCTCTTTAAAACAATAGGATCACTTCCTCTAGCAGAAGACTTCAGCTTCTTGCCAGTTTTGGAAGAGTTCCGTGAACTGCACTAAGCGTTCCAGTGTTGGTGGCTATCCTTAAACCACCGCCCTTTTTTACCAACATTTCATAGAGCACATTCAGCCTAGTGCTGCCATGCATTATTGCACATTTTGTATTACAGCTCTTTTCTTGGACTCATACATAACCTTTCGGATTAAGGGGGGGAATGTTGGACACCTAATCCTAAAGGGTTAGCGTGGAAGCCGAATGGACAAGCAGTCCAAGGGACCTTGGGATGTGAATCCCAACGGTCACCATATTGTACTATAAATGTACATCTTTTGTGAATAAAATTGTACTGAATGATTATCTTTCCTATTGTTTTCCTATTGGTTCTCCCTGACCATGTCTATTTAACAGCTCTAACTCTTCATATGAATCAGAGGTGCAGGAACTCTCCCAATCCCTTGAAATCCTTTCATATGTTGTCAAATTGATCCAGTCCTAGTCTCACACTGTTATTTTGTATATTTGATCCAGTTCATCATCACTTTCTTCATAATCACAGAATGGTTCAGTATATCGCGCCCCTTCTACAGGTTCTAACGGTACTACAACCCGAAGTGATTTTCTTTCAAACAACATTTTCCTCTTCTTCAAATTGATGACCCCATTCATATGGCCCATTCAATTCCTAGGAGCACAGGGTAGGGATTATTATCATCGACAATTTCTATAACCTCAAATTCGGTCATCGTACTCACACCTTCTATATCAATGGTTACTCTATATAATCATCCCATGGGGATGATTTTCTATTAGTTCACCATTCTAAGCTGAATTGGAGACCATTGTAGCACAAGTCTCCCCATTCTTTCCCATATTTGTTTTGTTAATATGTTCACATTAAACCCTAGATCCAAGATGACTTGGTCCATCTCATAGTCACATATATGTGTGGTGAGCCTCATCTTGCATCTTGTTTGTGCCTTATGTTTGCCAATTTTTCTGACCACCCAGTGTCCATCAAGTACCTTCTCTTTATTGGTGCATTTATTTATTAATTCTTACATGCCTTCCACAACGTTTCTATTGCACATTATTTTTATGCAGGTCTCCAAAAATGTAGTGAGCACAAAGGGATCAACCTCTACAGGCACGATGGTTTCTTGTACCTTGTCCTGGCTTCCTGAGGTGGAGGCCTCAGTGAAGCTCTTCTTGGCTTCCATAAATGTCTCCATAGCATGATTGATATCAAAGCCAACTTCCTTTTCTGGGGCCTTACAGACCCATCCTTCCTCTTCAGGTTGTTTATATTTATCATCGCCAGTTGTTATTCCACTTCTCAGCACTATATTCACGGTTTGATCCTCCTCACACCGCTCGTCTCTCATCATATGTAATTTTTGCATAGGTTGTTGAGGTCGTGTTTTCTTATCTTACATTTTAGCTATCATCACCAGGAATTCTTCTATAGTATGGTCAAACTGGTTGCAGTATTGACATGACAAGCATGTCTGATTCTGACACTCTCATGCCTAGTTCCTTGGTTGTCCACAGTTGTAGTAGATAATATGACCGCAACCTCTACCAGGTCCTCCTCCTCGGCCTTGTCCTCATCCCTAATAACCTCTGCGCGCTCCTCCGACACCCTGCTCTAGAGGCTGGGTTTCTTCTTGCATCTGTATGTAAGTGTTATTTCCATCATCATCTCATAGCTTCGACAATGGCACTCATCATGGCCCACAGATTTACAGAAGCTACAAAACAAATGTTGGGGTGTTTGGATGAACTTTTGAAGTAAATTACAATTATCTGTCACATGTTGTCAAGCAACCTGACAAAGAGCACACCATAACACAGCCCCCACGCTCGGCCCTACTAGGGCTTTTGGATTCAGGGGAATTGGTCCCCCTCCTGTAACATAATTCACGTACACGAGAGGGTGGTATTTAGTGTTCCCCTGGCTCTTGCACTTCAAACACTAGACTTCCACGTGCACTTCTGGTTTAGTCTTCTTATCTTTCTTCAATCTCTGTCATTCTAGGTGTAGGCTCTGTAACTGAGAGTGGATCTATTGTACCCCAAAGGTCACATCCTGAATAGGTGATGCATGCAACCTCATCATGATTTCCAAGGCTTATTCCTGAGTCCCTATCTTCTATTGTGACAGATTAATTCTCAGGTGGAGTAGAAGTGAAGTTATAAACCATTCGTGATGCTGGAAATATGTGAGTTGCATGTTAGCTTCTCGAATATGACTCTTCAAACTTTTATCTAATTCCCAAGGTGTCTCATCAACCCTCATCATGTTTTATTTTAATCTAATTATTTAATTTGAGTCAGACTTAGGCTTACTAAACTCCTTCTTTAAAGCCGCCTTAGTCTCTACTATCAATGTAAGAGGATTATCAGAACAATACTTAATATACCAAGTTAGCATGTGATCCTGCAAAGCGGTAACCAACTGTTCCTTCTTTATATTATCATCAGTTATCTGTTGTGTTTTCCATACAGCATTCGCAACAAACCAAAATTGTTGTGTATCTTCACTCCCTATGCCCCTGAAAATTGGCAGCTTCATCACGTTCACCATGTTGAATGGTGGTGGTGGAGGTGGAGGTGTGGGAAAAGGTGTATGCGGTGGATGTGGGCATGGAGGTGGAGTGGAAGGATGATTTGCTTGAGGAATCCCCTGAGTGATTAGCAGAATAGCACTTTGCGGTGAGGTTTGTTCCACCCCTTCATCATCACTTAAAGGAGGTTCAATCAATGGACTATACTCAGGTCTTGATCCTTCACGATTTCTGAGTTATCCACTTCATGTAGCTCTGAACATCAAGGTAAGGCATTACCCGTTTTTCACATAACAACACTTTAATAAAAGTATTCAATTATCTTAAATACATACCTCTTGGTCCTTTGAAAAATCACCGATCCACTTCGTTATAACTGACTGAGGTATCGATTAAAAATTCTGTAACAAATCCTCTTAGAATTCGATTGAGCCAATGATTGATAGCCCACGTGATCTTATTTTCAAATGTTTCTAGTCGTCGCACTAATTTGAGAGTCCACACTATAGGACTATCGAGCTTCCACCTTCCTTGACTATCTATTAATTTACATAACCACTCATACAATTCAATGGGAAAAGTACAGAACAAGATCTCGTGTATCTCTCTATACAGATACATGTTCAACCACTCTTCCTTCAACAGGTGCAGATTCCTGTTTTCTTTGTCGCGAACTCGTGAATCTTCAGATCCAACCACTTTTCAATTTCTTTCTTGGTCGAATTCTAGTGATGCGACATCACACATCTCCTTCACACAGATCTTAGTCCCAGAAACGAAACCATTTGTTGGCTTAGGGGGTCCTAACCCAAGTTCAGAGTTAGTTGTGCCAACCAACAAAACCCTCCACTACTAGCCCTTTCAGCAACAACCCGCATAGCATAGGTTGCAGTCTCAATCGAAGTAATATGGGGGATGTAAGAACCAAGTTTTTGCACCCAAATACTAGTGTGATGCTTTCCAGCGCCTCAGATTTGCCTTCACGCAAATCGATACACTCTTAGGGCACATTGTTACAACTCTGTTATAGCAACCTTTAGACCTTTGTGAATGTCTACGATCAGTCCTTACAAACCTTTAATAGTCAATATGTCTACTTATTCACATCAGAGAGAAATCCTAAATTAGGGTTTATGCTGATTTACTTAAGTTATTAATAAACATCAGAGAATTCATCAGAGTCTTTGCGAAAGTACTTAAACATGCATTGTGTACATTATTAAGAGTTATTCAAGAGAATTGTGTAACATCCAATCAATATTCCATAAACACATCATTCATCGATAACATATAACATTAACAATAATAAACATAAATAAGCAAGAATTCCTCGAAAAAATTTCTTTATTGATCTTCAATTCAAGATTACAGACTCAAAACTACCCTGCGCACACAGTTGCAAGGGTCCACACTCTCAACTGCAGACTCTACCTAGGCCTCTACGCACTCAGCCGTAGGTCCTTTCTTCTATATTGCCCTCTTCTCTTCGTTGTCACTTTATCATACTACTTCTTAATTCTTAATTGCCTTAGAATCTTCCTAGGCACACCTAATTATACCCTTTTTATACAATGCCATGGTCCACGGACCATGGGTGAATCTCAAAACCAACTCAAACTTTACATAAAACAAGGGGCTAAACCCCTTTGATTCCTATTCTACTACGTGCTCCACATCCACAAATCATGGATAATTTACATGATTTACAAAATCTTGTACCAAAACTTGGGTTATCTTAACCCCAAAACTTACCTAGGGGACCCCATCCCAACAATTGAAAACTTTAGAGAAGCAGTAATGCAGCCCTAGTTCTTCACACATGTGAGGGAATACCCTCACAAGAATTATGTTAGACTTCTCATTCTAGATTTTCTTATAGCCTTCTTCCATGCTTGAGAGAGAGACCTTATAGGCATAATTATCTAGCCCAACCAATGAAATTATACAACGATTATTGTGGTGTTTTTCTAACCACATGTAGGGCTTCCTTTATTTTCATGTGTGACTGTAACAGCCCTTTAAGACTTTTGTTTTACTTCCTCCTTTCTTCATTTCCTTGGAGACCCTTTACTTGTCTTCTTAATACCCATTTTTTGTCCTTCCACTTTCGCTTATTTCGAAGGTTATGAATGTGTTCTCTTTAGAGGAGTGGACAACCTCTATATATAGAGGATTGTCCCTCCTTTAGGCCGACTTATAGGCTGACTTGGTGCTTTGAGGCCAACTTGGCTTCCTTTGTTGATAGGTGCTTTTAATAGTGCCATATCTTCTTTTGATGGTGTCTTTGCTAGGTGAAGACTTGAATTTTCTTGGAGGTATTCTCTTGACCCTAATACATAATCATACATGGTGTAACATGCCCTTAAGGCCTTCAACATTTCCTTTTGACTATTTGACTCACCTATAGCACTTAACATGTGCTAGACCTATTTCAATGAGAAAGAAACTCATTGATATATATTATTAAAATAATATTTATTTTCTGGAATAATTACAAATATCAAAAGTACATTTATGAAGACTGAACCTAGTTACATTTCCTTCAACACTAGGGTAAGGTTTTGGATCTTTATGGTTTTCCTATTGCTTCTTCATGATAAATGAAGGTCCGAGAGACATTGTAATAGAGTTCAACAAGGTGCATAGTTGTTTTGGCTTAGTGGGTCTTGACCTAGGTTTAGAGTTAGTGTGGGGTAGCGGAGGTCCCGCGTAATTGTTTTGGGGCTGAGAGCCTATACGATAGGATGAAAATATTGTAAAACTTCGAAAGATGCAGAGGGTGAAATGTAAAAGGTCAAGTCAAAGGGTTGTCTGCCCAAGAAATAATATAGAATAATAGGGAGTAAGTCAGCCTACCCATGGTTCACGAACCATGGGAATGTATAAATAAAGCGAGGCTCTAAGGGTAGAAAACAGTTTTTGGTTAGTTATTGAATGATCATAGTGCTATGGGTCTGTGAAAATTATTGTGCGTCTGTAAGTCCAAGTCGAGGGTATTGGTGGGTAGATAGAGGCTCTGCAGCTATGTGCGAAGAGGCCTGGTAGAGTCCACAATTGTGTGCGTAGACCCCCATAGTTGAGTGCGCAAGGCAGATCTGGTTGTATTGATGAAGGAAGTGAATAAAGATAAGTTAGTGCTAAATTACTGTGTTAAATCTGAAACATTGTGGATCTGATTGATGAATGGTTAATATTTCTATTTGTTATTTCATATGTTATGGGTTTATGCAAATATGTATCTCTTTTGAATGCATATTTGTTATTTCATATGTTATGGGTTTATGCAAATATGTATCTCTTTTGAATGCACGCACTGGTTATCTCGATTAAATGTTTGCTTAAAGACCATAACAAGTAATTAGATCTGTAATGACTCATTAAGTAATAAGCATTGAGGAATAGCCTTGTCTTGGATCTACACGGAAACAGAGAAGCGCGAGACTATAGAATGGTGTGTGAACCCTTCAGACCACATCAAGACATCCCAAGGGTGTGGAAACCTGGTTCCAGCACCCTCCCCTACTACCTCGAGTGAGACCTCAATCCGAGCTCTGTGGGTTGTTTCCGAAAGGGCCAGTAGCTATGGGATTTTCTTGGCTAAATACTTCTTCCGAACCTGGGTCAGGCCCATATAAGCCAACAATTGGTTTCATTGTTGGGACCACAAAATGCCTAAGGGATGCTTGATGTCAGAAAGTTGGGATTCCATGAAAAAAGTAGTTGAGGGTTGAGGGGATCAAGAACAGTATTAATTCATATTACACTGACGTGTAAACCAGGGGTTAAAAATGACGAGCATGATCCAGTTACTGGTATTCAAAGGAGCAGGAAGAGAAGATCCAGAACAATTTTGGTTCATGGTGAAATTGTTGTGGGAAGCACACAGAGTTACAAATGATTTCATCAGAAAGGCTAGCTTAGTTAGTGCGTTTCAAGACCGAGCATTGACATGGTATTTAAAGTACTCAAGCGATCACCCAAATGCGGGGACAGCAGAGATCCAGACCGAATTGAAGAAAGAATTCAGCCAGCCAAATTCAGAAACACAATCGATTATAGGGTTCAAGGAGATCACAATGATGCCTAGTGAAACCTCGTGGGATCTATATCAAAGACTGAAAAGTACAATCCGTGAGGTGAACATGACACTATCAGATGTGCAACACTGCACTTGGTTTATGGTGTCATTGACACCACATCTGAGGACAGATCTGTCACAACAAAAGATATCAACCCAGGTTGAAGCATTAGAGATAGTGATGGGGTTGCATGAAACCCCAATACAAGACCTAGGGTTGGGAGTCCAGCAAATCCAAGAGAAAATACAAAACTTGTGTTTGGAAATGAAGAAGTTAAAACAAGAATAGTCACCTCGCCTAGAAGTTCGGGAGGAAGTGTGGTGTATAAAGTATAGAAGCCAGGGGCATGATAAAGATCACCACCTGATCTTTTCGAATTATGTGGCGCTGGGGGGACCAACACCATTGTGACCAGAGGCACAAGTAGGGCCAAGTGCGACAACCCCGCTTTGTTGTGCAATCTATTAGGTAGAAGGAAAGCATAGCATGAACAACTGTCATCTACTGCCAAAATTCAACCAGACCCCCCAGCAGCTATTTTGCAACTTTTGCAGATCGGTGGGCCAAGAGGAAAGAGATTTTCATAGCTATCAACTATTGATGGACCAATCACCCACCTACAGAATATAGACTGAGGCACAGGGTCAGGATCTAGCCACGGCGATAGCGCACAGTGGGTTCTAGGGACATGGACGAGGACAGGGCGTAATGGGACCAGGAAGAGGTCGCGGGCAGCTAATCTGTTACAACTGTGGAGAACTGGGGCATTATGCATGGGATTGTACCAATTCAACCAGAATATCATGCACTTACTGTGAGAAATTTGATCATGAGATGATAGATTGCCCCAAACTGATAGCATAGATTCGTGAAAAAATGGCAACACAACCTACGACGACACAGAACGTGCAGATTATGAGGTCCGAACCTCGCAAAGAAGACCCCAATGTAAACATGGTACTCAAAAGTGGCACGGTCACAAGCAATGAAAAGGGGAAACTAATCAAGGAAGATGCAGGGGTTCACAAGGAGACATGTCTGGAATTTAAGGAAAGCTTCGCGAAAGTCTCTACCATAGGTAGTAGGGATCAGACCGAGCCAAAGAAGGATCCCTCGATGCTGACTACCTTTTTAGACACATGTATGAAATTACTGCATGATAATAGGGTGGTTAAGGGCTTACAAGAACTCATAAATAGGTACGTGGGGTCAGGTGAACCTCGCGTGGTCCGAAAATTGGGAAAACTTGCGTCATGGGAAAGGTGATTAACAGCACAAATTGGCGACTATGAGATGGATCAGGTCATTCTGGACTTAGGCTCAGATGTGAACGTACTACCTAAACAAACATGGGAGCGCATGGGTAAGCCCACACTACAATGGTCTCCTATTCAATTGCATATGGTGAACCAACAGAAAATGCTGCCCATGGGAAGATTGCAAGGAATTACTGTAGATATAGAGGGCAGCAGACAGACTTTGAAGTAATAGAAATTGGGGAGGAAAATAGCCTTTATCCTGCCTTATTGGGAATAGATTGAGCCACCAATATGAATGGGGTTATCAATTTAAAGAAAATGAAAATGATATTTGAAAAGCAGTCACTCCATGTAATTGTTCCGCTAGATCTAACAGAAGGGTCACGCTACACTGAACCCGTGCGCAGCGACAGGAAGGATGATAAATTAGATTGTATCTGCAAAATTTCTACATGGGCTGAGCCGATGGAGGAAAGGCGAATCTCGTGGGGCCATGGTGAGTCCTACACTGAAGATTTAGAGTAAGAAGATGAGTGATGGCATAACCAGTTGAACGGAGCAACCACGTTACATTGCAATATGATGACTAAATCATTGTGTTGCGTTAAAGCTCAGGATCATGAACTACCAACGTATGATGGGCTGACAACAGTAGATGAATTCTTGACCAAGTTTGAAAGTGCGATACCAAAGTACCAATGGTTTGATGTGTTGAGATGGGCATTGTGTTTGACACCTCCACGTTGGTGGGGCCCACATGAAGGAACCTTCAAAAATTAGCGCAGTTGCAGGCGTATGATGCAGATAAGGTTTGGAAGGTCAGAACTACGCATAACCAAGAAATACAATGGTCGAGATGATCCGTGTATGCACCTTACCAAATGGGTCCAAGATTATGGAGAGGAGCCTCACCCAGAGTAGGTACACTTATTTTATCATACCCTGGATGTCATTCCAAGAAACTGGTATACTCAAACAGAGCTCCGACGTGGCATAGGAGAATGGGATATCTTACGTGAAGGGTTCTTGTCAACATTTCTCTTTGAAGATCAATGGATGGATACGATGGATGACATTATGAAGGCCACTATTTTCAAAACACCACTAGAACCGGAAGAAATCGTACAGCCAGACTGGTCGCTATCACTGAGTCGAGCTCTGGAATGTTATAATGTGTAAGTAGAAGATGATGAGGATGACCCTAGAAATATCAATGTTTCGGAGACAGAGGGAAGTCGCGAGGTGTGCGGACCAGAAAGTGAGGATCCAGACATCACCGCGCTATTGAAAACGAAACAAGTAAACATTGGAACGGAGGAACGGCTGAAGTATGCAACACTTGGGGACTATTGGGACAATGCCATGGTGGAAAAGGTTGTTGAATTGCTTTGAGAATATCAAGAGTTATTCCCCACAAAATCATAGAGTTAAAGGGCATCCTCAGTGGCCTGGGAATGGCGAAGATAACCCTAAAGCCGGATGCAAAGCCCGTTAAGCGGTGGCCATACCAGTTGAATCCAAAATACAAAGTAAAGGTCCACGAAGAGTTGGACAAGATGCTAGCAGCAAGGATCATTAAACCTGTAGAGGAGTCTGATTGGGTAAGTCCTATGGTTGTGTAGGAAAACAAGCAGAAGAGTGAAATTCACATCTATGTGGATCTTAGGAAGCTCAATGATGCATGTGTTAACGAACCCTTTCTGACATCATTTACAGATGAAGTATTGGAAAATTTCAGTGGACAAGAAGCCTACTCTTTCACGAACAATTTCTTGGGGTATCACCAGATAAATATCGCACCAGAGGACAGGAGTAAAACAACTTTCACCACCTAATGGGGCTGCTTTCAGTATATGGTGATGCCATTTGGACTCAAGAACGTGTCAACGATATTCTCATGCATTGTAATAGCTGCATTCAAGGAATTTATACACAAGTTTTTAGAAGTATATCTTGATGATTGGGCCATATTTGGGCTGGTTAAGAAACATATCGCAAGCTTACGTTTAATGTTGGATACTTGTTGACAACACCATATTGCGCTAAATCTCAAGAAGTGTACTTTCCTCGTCCCCTTCGGGAATTTGCTCGTCCATGTGGTTTGTAGGCAAGGTCTGATGGTGGATCTGGTGAAGACCGTTGTCATACTCAATCTGCAAGTGCTGCGAAGTGTTAAACAACTACGCACCATGCTCGGACACACTGGTTATTATCGGAAATTCATAAAAAGCTATACACATATCACGGCACCAATGGAATTGTTTCTCAAGAAGGACGCTACTTATCATTGGAATGAGGAATGTGACAAAAGTATAGAAACTCTTAAGGAAAAGATGGCATCCACCCCGACATTGGTCTTCTCGAAATGGGACGTCGAATTTCACATGCATGTCGACGCGTAGTGTATTGCGCTAGGTGTGGTACTCACTCAAGAAGGAGCCGAGGGAATTGATCACCCGATTGCATTCGTCAGTCAATGGTTATCAAAATTTGAGAAGAATTACTCCACTACTAAGCAAGAAGGCTTGGTGATGGTATACACGCTCCAAAAATATTGCCACTATCTGCTCGGGGGACATTTCAAGATGTATACTGACCACTCTAAGCTAAAATACCTAGTGAATAAGCCTATGTTGGGGGGGCACATTTGCAGGTGGTTATTGTTATTTCAAGAGTATGACTTTGAAGTCATCGTAAAGCCGGGACATCTAAATGTAAGACCAGATTACTTATCCTGAATTGAGAACAGGGAAGAGCCCACAAACTTAGACGAAGGACTACCAGATGCATAGTTGTATGCCATGCACGTCACAGATGGCCATTTTGAGGATATAATCCACTTCTTTACCATGGGAACCATGCCACAGGGATATTTCGTTCAATAGAAGAAAGAATTGGTGACACGCATAGCAAACTTCACTGTTATTGCAGGGAACCTCTATAAAATGGGCAACAACGAAATCTTTCATAGATATGTGCTTGAATTCAAGCACGGATAGATCTTGGTTGAAGCACATGGAGTAGCAGCTGGAGGAAATTTTGCAGGTTGCGCTACAGCACAGAAAATTCTTCGCGTGGGACTATGGTGGCCAACTCTACATCAAGACTTGAAAGCATACTGTTAGGCCTGCGATGTATGTCAACAGACTGGGAAACCATAGTGGAGGGATGAAATGTTGCTCACGCCACAGATGACATTGCAACCTTTTGAGAAGTGGGAAATCAACTTCGTGGGACCTATTGCACCTCAAGGAAAGACACGTGCATGCTATATTATTACCCCGACATAATATTTGACCCGATGGACAGCCAGTGAAGAATTGCACAGCTGCTACTGCTGTGAAATTTTTGTTCAACAACGTATTGGCGCAGTTTGGATACCCCAAAATTCTGATGAGTGACTGAGGAATGCACTTTCTAAATGAAACAATTAACGTGCTCACTGAATAATTCCAGATATATAATCAACAAAGTATGCCATACCATCAACAAGTGAATGGGACCATCGAAGCGTTCAACAAAATTTTGGAGACTGTGTTGATCAAAGTCTTTAACACAAAGCGAAATGATTGGGACTTGTGCATTCCGGCTGTGCTATGGGCATACCTAACCACGTGCAAAAAGTTGACAAGCCATACACCTTTCTGGTTAGTCTACGGTAAGGAAGCCATTATGCCCATGGAATACATTGTACCCAGTTTGTGGATCGCAATGATACCAGGCATGGCAGACCGCGGGGCTTTGAAGGAACAACTCATGCAACTGGAGGAACTTGAGGAGGAACGCTTTTTAGCAGGCTTCCATCAGCAAGTACAGAAGCAGCGAGAGAAAGTGTGGCATGATCGCCATATCAAGGTGGGCACTTTCAAGGAGAATGACCTAGTCTTACTATATGATAGTAAGTTTGAAAAATTCCCTAGCAAGCTCCAAATGCATTGTTTGGGACCCTATGTAGTCAAAGAAGTTAGAGATGGTGGTGTAGTCCAACTTGCCAAGCTCAATCGAGACCCCTTCATGGGACGAGTGAATGGCAGTCGCCTGAAGCTCTACACGGGCGGGCCAACCACCTGACTAACCACCTGAAGGACAATCTCACCACTCCAGCCAGTTGAAAGAGAGTGCGGGAAGATAAAGCAGTCTAGGAAGAAGATGCACGACCACCAAAGTGCGCGTAGATTCATTTTATCACAAGGATCGTGGTTGTGCAGAAAGGGCTGCACTACTGCGTTGAAAAGCAAAGAGGTGACCATTGCTGACACTATTCATGACAAGATGTTTGAGTTATGGCTAATGGGAGCAGGCAACGGGCAATTAAGAGGTGAGGTACGAGCCAGATTTGGAATGATCTACTGCAGGTTTCACATGAGGGCACCAAAAAAGGTAGCAGCTAGCACATTTGAAATTTGAAACACTTATAAATCACAGGGGGGCATCCACGAATCAAACTACTCTTCTGAGCATTGCAATTTGTTGAGCCTTCCTACTGCTATGGAAATCTTCATTATCTCAGCTCAAGGAGTAGGTCTGAGGGTTGTGATATGGCTAATGGAGATGTAGGGATTCCTACATAATATGGTATTGACAGCCACAAGCACCATGCAGAATTCAACATTGACAGTAGGGGATGTACTAAAAATTGGTAGACACGAAGCAGAATTGGTCCAGATGTCATAGCCTTGCACATGGGCTGGTTGGCGAACCACAACAGATACGGGAAAGAGTGTAAAGACGGAGACTAACGGTGGAGTTGCAGTTAATAAATAGTCTCTATTATACCTTGAGGCTTGGGATCTTGTGGACAGCAGCAAGCATCTTGCAAAATTGCAACACAAGCTGCAGCAGCCAATGCGAAGAAAAGTTACGAAGTTTGGAAGTGGCTGTGTTGGCATGAGGTGGTCTCGTATGCGGCCCACCCACTAGAGCTAAAATCCTATGAGGGGGTGTTCTGTGTTAACCGAGTAGAGAAGAATGAGCATTATTAGTTGTGATAAGTGGTTGAAACAACGAAGATGGTGCTGGAAGAAGCATTGCATGAGCCAAAGAAGGAGAAGCAGAACAAAGAGCGTCACTCAAAGGGAGGTGAACCACGAAGCCACAGCAGCACGTCTTGCCGCACCACCGAGTGACTCGAGATGAGTCATGATGCCGTGTTGGGGGACTGATGGATAACAGAGATCCCACGTAATTGTTTTGGGGCTGAGATCCTATACGATAGGATGAAAATATTGCAAAACTTCAAAAGATGCGGAGCACGAAATGTAAAATGTCAAGTCAAAGGGTTGTCCACCCAAGAAATAATATAGAATAATACGGAGTAAGTCAGCCTACCCATGGTTTGTGGACCATGGGAATGTATAAATAGAGCAAGGCTCTAAGGGTAGAAGATAGTTTTTGGTTAGTTTTTGAATGATCGTAGTGTTATGGGTCTATGAAGAATATTGTGTGTCTGTAAGTCTAAGTCAACGGTATTGGTGGGTAGATAGAGGTTCTGCAGCTGTGTGTACAGAGGCCTGGTAGAGTCGACAATTGTGTGCGTGGACCCCTGCAACTGAGTGCGTAGGGAAGATCTGGTTGAATTGATGAAGGAAGTGAATAAAGATAAGTTGGTGTTAAATTACTGTGTTAAATCTAAACCATTGTGGATATGATTGATGAATGGTTAATATTTCTATTTGTTATTGCATATGTTATGGGTTTATGCAAATCTGTATCTCTTTTGAATGCATGCACTAGTTATTGTTATAGGACAAATTGACCTCCTAATAAACTCAGAGGTGAAATACAAGATGACTGAAGCAATGACCAAAATTGCAGGCCCAGAATCCACGCTAACACCCTCTATACACTGACAACCTGCTTTATAAAGCTTGTTTACAAGCATAAAGGAACGTTAGTCACCCTGCTAACTCTTGTTCTTAGACCAGGGGGAGCCTTAGTGAACTTAAGTGATGTTCAAAAGGTTATGCCACGAATCTGCTCATAAATATATAAATATTAAATCCCTAAATTTGTGCAAGAAAAGCAAGGAAACTCCAAAAATCAAGATATTTGGAGAAATTCTATTCTGAGAATGAAGGAAAATGGGAAAAAGCTTGTAAAGAGGGCAGGTTCATGGTTTTTGCCCTAATGAATTCTAGATGTAGCTTGGCAGCCATAATTCAATTGCTATATAAGCAATGGGAGGGCCATTGCAAAAGGGGTCAGAGCATTTAGAAGGATAGCCCATAGTGTTGTTGTGAAACTATCATATTCTTGAAGGAGCTAGCTGAAAGAAGGAGAGAGAGAGGAAGAAGGGATAAGGAAGGCTGATGCAACAGGGTTGTTTTAATCACTCTTTCATTCTGAATATAAGACTGTGATTGTGTTCCCTACTCCAAAGTGTCGGTGATATTGTGCATTCATTTGTTCATTCTGATGCTTGTTGTGTTGAGTAGATAAGTTATACATTTATACATGTTTGTTATGGATTCTTGTATTAATTGTCAGAAGTGTATGATGTGATTGGTTTGCTTTATTCTTATGTGTAGGAATCATCTTGGAGCCAGTTAGGAGGAGTTCTTCTTCCCGCACAGAGATCCCCAAGTGAATCTAGAAAGAACCAAAGGTGATCCTCTTTCCATACCCTTTCAATATATGCATGATATATGAACATGTGTGTAACAGGTAGCTTTTACAGATAACCTTACAGTCTGTTGAAGGTCCCAGGAAGACTTTCAAGGGTAGTTTTCATCTTGTTCATTTTATCCCATAGCACAATTGGTGACTCCACTGGGGACTATACATTTAGTTCCCGGTTACCCGAACTCATCTTAGATCTTCTCTTTCTTCTATGAGCTTCCTGCTTCTTCAAATCCTTTTCTGATCCACCATCTATCTTTTTGCATCCTGCAAAGTTGTATTCTCCTCAGAAACTGATCCTAAAAGCCCTCTTTTTAAGCTATTTCCCTCACTAATGCATGCTGCTAGTCTACATAGAGCTTTATAAAGCTCTTTGACTGTGCACAGGAAGGGTTAGTGGACAAACTAAAGCTTTGTTTACACATAGATAGAGCGTTAGTCTCCCATTTTCATGTTTTTCAAGAGATTTTGTGAACCAAAAGGGGGGGAAACTTGTCTTAGGGGCTAAAGAAAGATCTGCAACAGTATCATGCTAACAAATATGGTGCCTTAAAATTTATTTTTTAAGAAAATGTTTTAGTTTTTCTCTCATAAAAGTCATTTTTGTTGAAAGAAAAGCTGATAAACTTTATATCTCCTTCTGTCGAAATAGTTGTAGGCTGCTTTGTTTTGGTTCAATAGTTGTTAGGGAATATTGAGAAAAGAAACTTTCGGTTATGCAAAGTGTTGAATGGCTTTAGATGCACTGACAAATTCATGAATATGTGAAATGATACATGTGTAGAATAAGACTTGTTTGCATAAGAAATTGAAAAAAAAAATTCAAAGCATTGGTCTGCATGGTTTATTGAGTCGAGAGTCTCACCATATTCATACGTCAACACCCCTACCGAAGACAAATAAGCAAGTACACTAAAATTTACATTAAAATCAATCAGTTACTCTTTTTAGAGAAAACCAACATTAGCTAGATTAGGACCTTGGGATAAGCATGTGAGTCAACTGCCCAAGGTTCAAAATCAAAACTAGTGTCACTAATGAGTGAAAAATCCTTCTACACTCATATTACCAGGACCACTCCACTCACAACGGAGTGAAATAAGAGACAAAATTGGATTGTGATTGAAGGTAACCTGCCTTCTCTTACAACTCTTTTGGGCATTCTGTGTGTCGGGGGTCCCTTTGGGGATTTTGGAACTAAGTCGGGGACTCAGGTATCCTGCCCACACAACATGTTGTCTCAGACTATGTCCCCCCTGGTAATGTCTATGACCTCTAGTGGCCAAACCTTCTAGGTACTTACACAAGGTGACAGGGATGGGCTGTCCTAGTACCTAAAATGGACGGACCTACTTTGCCTTCAGTTTTTGGGAGGGTGCTCATCTTCACGAGAGTACTTGGCCCCTCAATCTGAGGTTCAGGAAAAGCTCAAAAGTAACTGTAACCATACATTTGGCCATCCTTCTCTGTTACTCATTGAGAAACTGGGTTTCATCTCCAGTAATCGGTGCTTATCAGACGAGGTAATTTCCTCTGTTTGCTTATTGACATATTTAGTGTATTTTTTCCTTTTAGGTATCTAAGTGCTATCATTTTTTAGACTTTAAAGAATATCACATTAAAATCTATTTGATAAAACTTAACAATCATTGTGGCGACATCTAGCCCTTGTCGTCAATCTAGACAATTGTTAGGACTTCCTCCTCTCGTTGTGGAGGATCCGTCGAGTTCCACTGACTCGGATTCCTCATCTTTGAGGAATCATTCTCCTAAATCGCACACGGGGTCTATGTAGATAACCGACGATTCTAATTTTCTAGAGCATTTATTTACGGAAGGATTTCTTCCTCATTTTAACACTCCGCTTACAAATCTTTCGGACCCTATAATTACTCCCGCAGTACCAGTACTTCCTTCTTCAGTAGGTGGTGTTGGATACCTATACCAATAGGTTTCATATTTCATGATTGGCTATAAAAGGTCCAAATATGCTCTGCTTTGATAAGGCAAAGATCCCATATTTCCATAAGGAGACAAGGTGTGTCTAAATCTTGATAGGGACTCAATTTTGATGGATGGTCCAACAGCCTAATCTGGATCATGCCATATTTTCAATTTTTGCTGTAGAATAGAGAAAGAAATCTGTCCAAACTGTTTAATCTTGGCAGATCAGTAGCTAGGTAGAGAAACTAAGGTTCCCAACTGCTTAACCTGGGGCCTTGGAAGGAATAAGGGTAGTACTAGATAGGAAATGAAAGCAAAAAGCCAAGAAAAAGAAAAGGGCATACAAAGGGTTTGCAAGTCCAAGTGCACCCTCCAAGAAGGAATAAAAAATGTTAGGTGAACTAGTTGGGTAGGTAGATGGGGTTGCAGAAGTGATGTTTCTTTCAGCACCAAAGTTGCTAAACAATGCACAAGCAAACAATATACTGGAGCATGACTGACTTCCTTTTCCAGTTATATATCACTCATTACTAACACCCCTTCATGAATTATGCACATAAGAGAAACTTAAAGTTTTATGATGGTGCTTATGGCCTTTAAAAGCCACATTTCTTGTGCAAAAATATTTTCATTTTGATCTACTGTTGATTCCAAGTTATTTTCAAGAAAACTTGGATATACTGGTCTTCATCCATATGTTCCCTCCATATTAACAGCTAACTCTACTATTTTAGCTCCCTATACTCCATTATCCCTACTATTATAACACCATGGTGTATAAATCCCACATTGTATAAATATTTCCCCTTGGCACTATAGCCATAATCTTCACTCCCTGGGAATTGAATTAACACCTGGTTAAGGTCAAGAACCCATGTTCCACCTTTTTCTCCATCTCAACCCATTTCCCTACCCAAAAATTCCATTTTTGCCCTAAAAGACCCTTGAAGAAAACCTTTTAATCCCCTAAAACCATCCAAGGGCGGAAACATTATGAAAATATACCTATCCCGCCTTATCCCAAGGTCGGGAGCCAGTTTTTCCTTTTTTTGTATAAATTCATCGGAACCCTTTTTCCTATAGTTCTGCCTTCATAAATTTTGCACACAAATTTTGCATAAAAAACCGCAAATTTCACCGTTTCCTAATGTTGGCAGACAGAATTATTTTTTGCAAATAAAACTATAAAAAACCTTTGAAAATCATTTGTCACATGGAGGGTCCCGCTATCGCGCTTGCCGAAAAATATAATTGTTTAAGACCCGCCCACTCACTGCTATAGCCCGTGCAACTAGTCCTCCCGATGACCGTCCGATGGTGGCCTTCCCAGATCTACGGCTGGCAGCGATTTCGGGAAAACCCGATGTCCAACAGTTAACAAGAACAGAAGTTATCACCCGTGCAGCTCCGTCACCCGACAGCCGTCAGATCGCGCGCTCGCAGATCAACGGCTCACATCCATATCGGAAGACCCCCGACGTCCGACAGATACCTTCTGATATCTGTCAGACGCTTACGTCACGCGGGGACAGATGTCGCGTCCAAATTCCATCGGAGCCCCCTCTGACAGATTCCTTGCCATGCAGGAGGGGGCCCGATATGGTGACATCTGTCCTCCCCACGTCCCCGCTCTGTTGTCATGCACGTCATCACCACGTCCGCCCACCTCGTCCCTCATTCGCCCACCTGGCCACCACCTCATCACCCCCGTGGACCGGTCTTAGGCCGCCACGTCACCCGATGATGTCCTGCTGACGTCATCCAACCCGGTCCCCCATGCTGACGTCATCCAAAAAAGCGCGCCAATAAAGAAAAAAGCCATATTTTTACGGTTTTTTCGCAATTTTGTCATTTTTCTGCGAAAATCACCTCTCCGCTGTCTGCATGCATTCCACGACGACCATTCTACCAGCCAGCCTACGACCATTTGCAAGAGTTCAGAGCGCTAACCCAGCTGCTGCTTCATCCCAAGCCACTGTTTAAACAGGTATTTGACACTTCGTCTTCTCTCGAGCTGGTTTTTTCATGATTTTTTGTAAAATCCACCTTAAACAGGCGTAAGATTGAAATTCAACCAGGGACCCAACTGTATCCTACCTCTGTTGAACCATTTGAGGTTGAATCGTCGTGGCAAAAACCTCCTTTAAACTTCAATTACTGTCTAAACCCTGCCCTGTTCGCGCAATCGTGAACTCACTGCATTGCTCCCAAATTGTCAAAGGGGGTCTGCCACACTGCATAAAAGCCTACTCAGAAAGCTCAACACTGTTATATTTGGCTGTACAGCAACCCTGTTATTTTCTGTCCCTCTCAATTCCATTGTTTAACTTAGCAGACCCGGCATCTCAAGAAATACTTGAAGCAAACATGGACACCCCTGCAGGATCAGCAGCCCTTAACGTTACTCCATTGAATGCTCCTCAGAGAGAGCTGGACTGGCAGGATTTCGCAGACCTAGATTACCAGATTTCAGAAGATGCCCCATCCAAATGCACATTCCACATTCATCTGCTAAATGAACTCAGAGCTAGGCACAGAGATGGAACAGATATCCTAGGCATTTGGGAGTCCTCCCTCCCAACTTTTAAGATGCCCCAAGTCAGACAGTTCCCTGACCTTATCTACTTGTGTGCTAGTTGCTATGATCCAAAACAGAGGGCTGTAATGAATCCTCAAGGCGAAGTTGTATTTTACACCACCCCTCAGGCCATCAGGGATATGGTTCAATTCAAAACCCAAAGGAAACTGGTTCCTCTATCCCTGCTGGACCTAATCAATCAAGGGGCTAAGATACTCACAGAGGCAGAGATACTGAAATTAAATCAACTGTTTATTAAGAAATCTGATACAGTGCTACATCCTCCTATTTTTGATGGATACCTAAATCAACTTGGACTGGACCTGGCCTACATGATAAGCTCAGTACTGGGGTATAAGTCAATGGAGTTTATAGAGGAAACTGTGCTAGTCATGCTGACAATGTTCACCCCTGGTAAGGCCCCCATCTGCTATGACTATGCCACATATATCTCTGACAAGATACATGAGCAATTCTTGCACTTATCCAGAGAGAGGGTGTTTAGATACACCTCATATATTTATCATCTTATTCTGTATCACCAACATGAAAAATTCTCTTTTGAAATCAAGAGAACTGATGCAGCAGGAAACCCAAGATCA
>APFE030647588.1:13758-23815 GCA_000404065.3 Pinus taeda
CATTTTAACTCATTTTTATATGAGTTTCACCAATGACCAAAGGACACATCTATTGGAGGGAGGCTGACTTATATAGTAAAAATATATTTTGGAGAGTATTTTATCCATATACTTGATTATTCATAGAAACCATATAAGAGTTGTTATACCCACAGGGAGGTCCTACATGCCACATCATCACCTTTAATCGCAATTACAACTTCATGAAAAAATCAGAGTTATTCCTTTAATTCCGCAAACGAACGTCTGTCCCACTTGAATGCACAAGACCGGACCCCAAATAAAATACACCAATGTCCATAAACTTCTCGGGTCCACTTAGTCCCAAGTCTTATCAGATTAATTCTCCACCGTTGATCTCATCATTAATCCGACGGTTGTTGATCCACCCGATCAATAAACCCAATCGTTGATCCTCCACTGTTTGATCAAGGCACGCTGGATCCAATGGATCACAATAATATCATCCAGGGAAATTTTAGCAGACGTCGTGAAGCGGCTAGTCTTACCTACCATAGCACACCCACAACCATAACCATCGGGTGGCTTCACCAAGGATGAGATCTTCGCGTTAGCCAGTAGTGTCACCTTCCATACAGCATTAAGCCCTTCACAGATGAGGTATTATGTGACGTTTCTCCTCTTGATGTTTGTGATTTATTATTAGGCCAACCATACTTGTGGAAGTGATATGATGTGTATGATTCAAGGCCTCACACTATTATTCTTACCTTGGGAAATAAGTTGTACATGATACTGAAGGTAGCACTGCCTACCGTCATCTCTTTGGTTATTTCAAAACAATGTAGTCAGCTCATTTCCAAAACTGGGAAATTTGTTTTCCTGATGATACACCCTCAGGGAAAGACTAAGATGGTGGCCACGACCTTTAGATAGCTCCCCTTCGCACAAAAATAATAGATGGACAAGGTCGTGGAGGAGTACGATGACATCTTCACCTCCCCCTCAAGGATGCCTCTGCATTGTTAGATCAAGCACTCCATCGACCTAACCCCAGGGGTGTCGTTGCCCAATGGACCAATATATTAGCCCTCTATTCTGGAGAATGACAAAATTAGGAGGTAGATTCAGGAGTTGTTTCCATAAATGTCACATCTGGCCAAGTTCATCACCGTGTGGGAGCTCGATTGCGTTGGTACAAAAGAAGGATGGGACTTTGAGACTCTGTATTGAGAATTGAGTGTTGAACAAGATCATTGTCCAGAATAGGTATCTAATCCCACGGATTGATGACCTTCTGGACCAACTCAAGGGGGGTTGGGGGGGGGGGAATATTTCAACAATATTGACTTGAATTCCAGATATCACCATGTATCAATCAAACCCTCCGATGTGTGGAAGACTACCTGCAAAACCAAGGACGACCTTTTCAAATGGTTGATTATGCCTTTCAGGTTGACGAATGCTCCTATAACCTTCATGAGGTTAATGCATGACATCTTGTAGCCATTCACCAACTCATTTGTAGTGTTATACTTGGATGACATCTTGATCTTCAACGAGAGTTGGGAAGATCACCTCCATCACATCCGACAGATTCTCCAAACTTTGCAGCAACACAAACTATGTGCCAATTTGGAGAAATTCACTTTTGGCATGACCCAGGTTTAGTATTTGGGATACATTATTGATGAACGAGGGGTGCATGTGGATCCAGCCAAGATCCAAGTCATTCGGGATTGGCCAACCCCAACCACTCTGATAGAGCTCTGCAACATTCTGGGTCTTTCCAATTTCTACCGTAGGTTCGTGTTGGGGTTCTCTCATATCAATTGACCCTTGAGTCAAGTCACTAAGGGAGGAGTGAAAGCAAATTTATTTTGGTCTCAATCTCAACAGACGATGTTCACAAAGTTGAAACATCACCTCTGCTCTGCACTAGTGCTCACATTACCAGACTTGCAACAACCATTTGAGATCGAGACAGATGCCTCTGACTATGAAATTGGAGCAGACCTTACTCAACAGGGGCATCCAGTGGCATATCACAGTGAAACACTTTTAGACACAGTCCAGAAGTATCCCACTTATGACAAAGAGATGTATTCCATTTTGCATGCCCGTCGATAATGGAAGCATTACATTTTGGGGAAAGAAATGGTCATCCACACAAACCACCGACCCCTGCAGTTCATACAGACACAAGGGAAGTTGCAAAATGCTTACCATCAGAAGTGGTCCACATACCTACATGTAATGTCCCCATTTGTATTTTCCTCCATGGTACAACCATAGTGGATTTCCAGGGCAGGTGATGGTCAAGTCAGTGGAGCAGGTTTATGTCATTAGGGATCCCGATGGAGTTTTGAGGAATTATTATGGGGTTCAATGAAATTCACTTGGCATATTCATCATCATGAGAAGTTCCACACATCTTGTTTTTGGTTCTATGACTTTCTGATAATTCCCGTAAAACAGGGTTATTATTGGCATAACTTAATTAATTATGCTCTAGGTGGCATTCCGAGGAGATTAATTGATGGAACACCTCAGTGTAATAGCTCATTGGAACCAGAACGAGAAGATCTACAAGATGGGATGCTGAGAAGTGAATTCTAGTGTCCGGAGAGAGTATGGTGGGAAATTTAACATTTTCCTTAGTTAAAAATGACTTTAACTAGTCATTAATTAAGGGAAAATAATTAATTAGGGAAAAGGGGCCAAAAGTGACTTAAGAAAATAAAATAAAAGGGTCACTTAAGATAAATTCAATGGAGGAGCTTCTAAAATAATAAAAAAATAATAAAAAAGATGCTTCTAAAGGCTTGGAGATCTATCCATGAGATCTATAAAAGAGGAGGAGAAGGTCATCTGGAGACAACTTGGATCTGATATTGTTTCTTGTATGAGACGTTGAGAACTCGGTTCTCCACTCCAGCAGTATCCCCAGGACGGAAACCCTCGAGTGATTCAGTGAGAGTGGGCAAGCACCCACCTCTTCCCTTGGCGAATCCATTCAAGATTCACAAGTTTCATTTTATTGGTTTTCAGTTTGTTTGGGAGGCCAATTGTGGCATTATTATATATATGTTTGAGGACAGCTTATCTCATCTATATGGGTGTATGTGCATGTAAACCCAAGTTTATCTAATATAATAAATTTGAGGTTGTACCTGTTCATTATATTATGGGATTGCAGTACTTTTTCTATTTAATTTTACATGGAAATCTTATGTCTATGAATGAAATTTTTATCTGGAATTTTTCTGAGTTACAAATTTGAGCTTGTTCCAAATTTATCTCATTTGGGACATTACACTGCAACAGTTCCATTTGAATATCAAGTACAAGAAGGGAAGCACCAATAATGTGGTAGACTACCTCAGCCGACCACTAATCATGGAGTTAACCACCGTGCTCAACTCTTGTGGGCACGAGACTTCTCATTGGCCACTTCCCTACAAAAGCAACCCTAAATTCGGCCACACATACTAGACATTCTTGGAGGGTCAAAAATTTCCAAATTTTCACCTCTATGATGCACTGCTATGCCACTTGTGACACCTTTGTGTTCCTTCAAGTGAGCATGCCAAGATGATTTTGGAAGTGCACTACAGTCAGGTTGTTGGGCATTTCGGGGTCGAGAAAATAGTGGCAGTATTGTAGAAGTATTTCTATTGGCCGAATCTTTGATAGGAAGTTTATAATTACATTAGATCCTGCACTACCTATGCATTTCCAAACTGACCATCAAGAAGCAAGGCCTCTATACTGCGTTGCCTACCCCTAGTCGACCTTGGGAATCCATCTCCATGGATTACATGTTGGGCCTTCCTTCTACTAAGCATGGCAACGTGATCGAAAATGTTGGGCAAACTTGTTATGTTATGCAAGCTCCATCATCAGTATTGAAAATGTGTTGAGGATCGTCTCAAATTAACCAAAATGTGAAGGATTATGTGTCAAGTATTGAGTGTCTTTTATGAGCAATTTATAAGGTTAATTAGTTGTTTTAAACACATATACATCAAGTAAAATGCAGAGAATTAAAACACAACAAACTCATAACACAAAGTTGATAAAGGAGTTCACCCCTCCTGGGCTACATCTCCTTAGACCTGCTTCAATGGCTAGGCCTCTTTGGATTAATGGTCAATTCTCTGATTAGATGCACATGCAGTGCGCAAACCTACTCCATTAGATTCAGAAGACCCAAAAACCTAAAAAATGACTTTCAAAGCTCTACAATTGGACTTCAACTGATCTAGACTTGACCTCCTCCCCTGGTGGCCCTTGGGTTCCTTAAACTTCAACGTATAAACATCACGTACAAAAGTGGCTTTTTTCCTCTGCAACCTATTCCATTGTGTTTAAAGCATCCAAATCATCTAGGAATGACTTTTTTTGAGCCAAAATTGATCGAAATATGCCAAAGTTATGGCCTCATCAGCTTTCCCTAGGAAAAGTCCACCAAAACTGGAGAAACTCCAGTTAAACCCACCAAATTTGGAGTAACTACCAAATTTATCAGACCCGCCAAACTTTCGCCAAGTTAAACTGTGATTAATTAGTGGATAATCATGGCTTAATTAACACTAATCCGCATTTAGCGCATTAATATCGTGTGTTTAGCATATGTACCAACCTCTGGTTACATTGTAAGGCCACATGGGGAGGGTGATGGCTCGCAGGGTTGGCCCTCTCTTCCCCCAACCTCCCACATGTTAAACTTCAAATAGTAATTGCGCCCACCATATGTTAAGAACCATTGGTGTGGCATAGCGATAAGGTTTGACACTTGTGTGGGCGAGGTCACGAGTTCGATTCCATGGCCTGCCCAAATAATTTAACATGACCTTTGAGAGGGCACGTGGCGGGCTCCGGGCTTGCCACGTGTCAACCTCTCATTGGTCCACCAAAAATTCACTTGACCAATAACATGGCAACAAGTGTCAAAATATAATTGAGCCACTTGTGGGAATATTCCATGGAATTAATCCCTGGAATATTCTTTTTGTTGACTAGGCTGTACGGATGCCTATTCAGCATCCCCATCAGCTTGTACCCAAAATTTGCTTGTTTAATAAAATGTTCAGAACGTGTTATCTTTCTCATACGAGCTCCGGTTTTAGTGAAATGAGTTGCTTGGGATTGTATCGCCAAGATTTCAGACCCGAGGTTCAGTGCGATTTCGTCTCAAATGGGTTTTTCTTTCGCTTCTAAAATGTCGCAGAAAAAAAGCTATAGTGAAAATGCCAAGATGACCTATTTGGAGCAACGAAACCCTAGAATTATGAAACCAGCTCACAAAAGATAGAAAAGATAGTTGAACGCCTTAGAATTTAGCCTCTTTGAGGGGGCAACCTCCTTTACATTACACAAATGAACAATTCTTGGATGATTCAAATGACAAAACCACCTTTCTATATATAGGAGTCTATGGAGTCACAATATAACCCAGCCGACCTAACAATAATAATATAAAGCCACAAAAATAACAATAGAGGGATTCTATGGGGTAGATTAATAAAAATATGGGGACAATAAGGGCTCAACAATATTAATAAGGGATACAACTACAATAGTAATGGGGTAATCACTAGTATTATAGCGATCTAACAGTCGTTCAGGTTTTGTGTGATTCCGAGCACTTTGATTTTTGAGAAAATGTTTGCCCCTAATCCAGATTACGATCAAAATTACTGTGTTTTTGTGGTCATTGATAGGTTCTCGAAGATGGTCATTATGGTGGCTTGCAAGAACAATATCACATCAGAAGCCATTGCTAAACTCTTCTTTCAATGAGTGTGGGTACACTTTGGGATCTGTTGAAGCCTCGAAAATTGGGTCTACAACAAGGGAGATACCCACCCGGTCCGGACTTTGGTTAGCAGCTCCTTTTCCGTTTGGTATAGTGGGTCCGACTGGGGATATGGGACCAATTTCCCAATTTATGTGTATGTGTGTGTGCAGAGTTGATATTTCCTTTCTAAAAGTTCCTAAGTGAAGATGCTCTAAATTCTAACTCTAATCTAATGATATCCAATTGGTATTCTAATAAACAAAATATATCTAAGTCTACACTAACCGGGGTGTTAATCCTTCTGTTATGCGATCTAAAAATGATTTCAGATAACAATTGGTAATAAAGATCATTCAACTGTTATGTGAGAAAAGAATTCAATATAGATAAAACATTCGTATAGAAATTTAGATGAAAATAGTTTGTGAAAAACATATCGCATAATAAGCTACTCATACATTAAGCAAAAAATAAATAGCTATCACCGTACAAAAGTGCCAAATCATACTTAGGCATTCACGCATCAATATTAAAACAACTGAACATGAAATATTCACTTTAAGACAAAGGCAGAAATAGTTAAGAGATAGAAGTACCATTTATAACTAGTTCTACTCATGAGCTTCAACGATAATGATTTATCTCTTTCTTAATCCAACATCCACTAAGAGTACAAAAGTGAAACATCAGTAGTAGATATTAAATGCAGATATCAATAAATCATGTTCCATTCATTCATCAAAACCTCCTCGGAGGGTGCAAAAGTGCATGTTCTGAGGACAAGTTTTTGATAAATTTCTGGACTCTTCTCTAAATGCATGAGAAGGGTTTAAATACTACTAACTAAATGTAAAAATAACTTATTACAAAAATGTAAGATACGGTTTAAATGACCGTCCTTTTTTCTAGGCAAAAATAAAGCAAGATTAATACTAATATTGAATCTAAAATTAACAACTAACTATTGTCTATATTTGCTCCTTGAAATCGCAAGAATTCAACATTTTCTTGAGAAGGGTCGGTTGGCTGACTTCAGACTTCAATTGTCCTGCAAAAACAGAATCAACAAGAACTGGCGCCATCTTCTCAGTAGAATTGATGATGCATTTGAGAGTCATACACTGGCTATGCGGTTTTACCAAATAGGCCCAGTAAGAATCCCAATTCAACTTAGTTAATCTTTTGATTGATTCTGCCTTTTATTGAGCCTTTTGTCTCCAGCCTGTTCGCAATTGCTGTACATATATACATACCATATTGAAGATATTTCGGATAATTGCTACTGGTTTTAAGATTCAAGTTTTACTTTTTTACCTCTAGCATTCTTTTTTACAAATTTTTGGGCTTACAGGTGACTGAGCAATTAGAGGCCTTCCATTTCAAGAAGTTTTACCTAAGCGCTAACCGCGCATCAGAAACTGCATCCGTTTCTTGATCCAGGCTTCCTTGGTGTGATTTTCACCTCTTGTGCGCTTTCTTTTAGTGGATGTAAAGCTCAAATTTTGTGAAAATAATAATTCTGTAAGTTCTTGACCCGGAGTCTTAAATTGTCTGTTTTTGATGTCAGTGCTATCCAGTACCCATTTACCCATGTCCGTGTAGAGGAGAATTTTGGGCCTCGCCGCTATCCGATGCAAGAACGAGCAAGCTAAATCTGTGACTGATGCCTCAGAAGAGCCCTGTGAACCTGCAGCAGTCGTAACCTCCATCACCTTGGGATTTTCTTCTTCAAGTAAATTATACATGCCTTCCCAAGTAGTGATACCAGCATCTCTATTACAGGCGATGTCTGTATACAAGGGCGACATTTCTTTTTCTTCAGAACTTGGAGCTTTACCTTTCTTCCCCATAATATCCTGTATACTGCTTTTTATAATTCTTTGTTCTTCGTTCCTGTAGTTTACAAGTAAGGTGAGAGTAATGATAAGGAAAGGTGACGGGAAAGCTTTAAATGCCGAAGACATAAAAATTATACCACCTTACGTGAACTGGCTCTTCGATAAGCACAAAACCATATTTCATTAACAATTGGCAACTAACTCATTAATTAGCATTAAAGCGCATAACCAGGTCTCGGTTTATGGAAAACGTTTTCTCGAATAACGATCCCGAAAGATTCGTGATGAAGCGATTTTGCGATTTGCTTTGCAATATCGCAGATCGTTGTATCGCGTTTTCATGATACCATTCTGCCACTTTATTGCAATATCGCTTTGCCGCTCTATCGCAATATAGCAGGAGCATGACATATGACAATTTTATGTTAAAGTGTTTTCTGCGAGAGGCGATTTTGCGATATGCGCCATCGCATATCGGCGGTTTGGGGTTTTTAGTGTAAGTGATCTTTGATGCGTGTGATGCGATATATGTTTTTCAATATGTAGTCTCGCATCGCAATCTCTTGATCTTAGAATTCGGCTTGTAAAGAGATATCATGTTATCCTTTTTGCGATGTGATATTTCCTAAGGAGTGATTTTATCTTACCTTATCATGAAACTTAGGCTTTTTTTATTTTTTCAGGGGTATTTTCCTAAGTTTATGATGGTAAGTTTTATTAAAAAAGAAATAAAAGCAATAATTAATTTTTCAAATTTTTAACTAAGGGTCTCCTCTTATTTAGCATTAGTAATAACACTAAATAAAAAGGGGGGTTGTTGCTGGCCACAACGGGATCCCACAATATATCATCTTAGATCAAGATAGCAGATTCCTCAGTACATTTTGGTCTAGTCTAGTTGATGCAAGACACCGAGCTCACTAAGTCCACAACTTTCCATCCCCAAACTAATGGCCAGAAAGAGGTCGTCAATAGGATGATCGTACACATTTTGTGCATGTACAACTCAAAGCATCCATGCAAATGGGATGAGAGCCTCCCCTATATCCAAGACAACTATAAATTGGCTCTCCATAGCTTGATTGGCCACAACCTTTTCAGGTGGGCTTGGGATTCTAGCCACTATGTCCCATTGATGTGGTCATACCATTTGTAACTACTCGGGCAGATTCGGCTCATGTCCAGTTAAAAGTCGAATGGGCAAACAAATTCATTAATCACATTCAACACATCCACCAATAGGTACATGACATATTGGACACAACCAATGCTAAGTATAAGCAACAGAATGATCAACATTGGCTGCCACATAAGTTCTAGGTGGGCGATAAAGTTTAGCTACATTTGTAGAAGGAGCGCCTCGCTGGGTCCCATTGAAAGCTTCGCCCACTCTAATATGGGCCATACATTGTCACCAAGGCAGCAAGGGATAATGCCTTCAAGCTTCGTATTCCATCATTCCTTGGTCTGCACCTAATGTTCAATGTGGACCACCTTTGGCCCTACTTTCCACCATTGTTGGACATATCCAACATTGTAAAACAACTCACACCAATAGAGTTAAACCTACACTTCATGGAACAAGCCACAACTGATCTGATCATGGACACACATATCAAGAACACCCAACAGCAAAGGATCCAACTATATCGACTTGTCAAAGCAGGCCGACTCCTTCACCAGGGCAAGTGGCTCACCAGGGACCAAGTTCAACAGAAGTTTCCTCATCTCATGGAGGAACTCAACACAATAGGGGCCATTGCTTCCTAAGGGGGGAGGAATGATCGAGGTGGATATTTGTGTCCACTCACCTATTCCACTAGGACCCTCACCATTGTTTCTTTCAGTTTTTCAGTTTCCTTAATTGTAGCACAGTTTACTATTTTTGGCAGTTTTTTGGGTCTTGAACTTCCAGAGTTGTTTTGAAGCCCTAAATGATTTTTATTGGACAATCACTGCTGGAAAATATGAGTTTTTATATTTATATTCCGTATCATTGGTTGTAGTCCTCGGATAGATCTTTCTAACGAAGTATCGTGTGTGTCAAATGAAGATCGTAAGCCCAAGTTACGACCCCGGGAATTTAATTTACCAATTTATCCCAATGGGGCCCATAGTTTGGCTTTTCATCTCCTAGGGTTAGGTTTTTGGAAGTATGGGGTTTTCCATTATTTCTCAATAATAAATAGGCCTTCAAGCCTCATTGTAACAGAGCTGAGAGGCATGTAACCGCCACATCTCTTCTCAGAGATAAGCTACCATCGCCCGAGCAAGTTTATTTCCATTTTGTATGTAAGCATTAGAGGAATTTTGAGGTCTAAAATAGGCCTCCTAAGGAAATTATAAAATAATAGTGGAAATAATAAAATAAAATTAGATTACATCATCAAATTCTAGAATCTAATAATATAAATTTGTTTTATATTAGATTTATATTTATCTAATAATATAAATT
>APFE030647588.1:50188-64619 GCA_000404065.3 Pinus taeda
ATGGCTAAAAACAACAAAAGTGGGAGTCGAAATAAACACATCGACATTAAGTATTTAGCTATAAGGGAACGTGTTAAAGAAAAGAAAGTGGTCATTGAGCACGTCAGCACTGAGTTGATGATCGATGATCCTTTGACTAAAGGCATGCCACCATTTAAATTCAAGGATCATGTAATGAATATGGGACTTGGTTCCATTATGTAGTTTCTCATTGTATGGACAATGTTATTTTAATGAAATTCTTAATTATTGTGATGTTTTTTCTCATATTTATCTGCACCTTAAGTTGATTTGAGAAAATTCATTTAAGAAGGACCAAGAATAAACATAAGGTTTATTCATTATGAAATTGTTGCCACATAAATTATAATAAGAATAAATACATAGTAATACATGGAAGATAATACTCATCATTAGAGGACTTATCGCCATGATTCATGTATCTATTACTTAATACAGATTGTCAATGGTTTTTAAGTTGAGACATTAAGTTTGGAAGTATGGACCAAGTGGGAGAATGTTAAGCTCCATTAATTTTTTCCAACTGTAACCTACAGCTATGGAACTAAACTGCAGTCTTTCCTTAATTTTTGGAAACCAACTGCAGTAATTTCCTTAAATTAAGGAAATCAACTACAGTTAATTAATTTTCTGGTTGGAGCTTTTGAAGTGGTCCATTACTCCATCTGGAGTTCTCTACCTTGATCTGTGGAACACCTGACACATAGCCATTAGAAGCTTGATGGAAGCTTGGCTATAAATTCATCTGTTTTGTCCCCAAGCTAGCATCTCAATCCCCTTCAGTTGTTTACACCATCTAGCTGAGAGAGCATAGCTTGGAAGTGCCTTCAGACTTTCTGTATTTTTTTTTTTTTGCTTGGATTGATGTTGGAGTGTTGTTTCAGTAAATAAAGCAAGTGGACTATGGTTTGCAGCAAGAGCGTTATCAATGGCTGGAGGTAATTGATTATGGGCATTAAACCTTCATTACAGTTTAACGATTTGTTGGTACCATTCTATGACCCCTTTTTCCCTCCCAAAACATGACCATTTCCTACCTCTTTTCATCATTCATCCCTCAAATGCCTTGGAAATTGATTAATTAATAGTTTTATAGTTGTTGAATTGCATTTAAATTGATTTAGGGGTTTTGTGTTAATAAATTAGGATTTTTGGCCTAAATAACTACAGGAAGTCTCAACAACCTGTAAATGGCTTATCGTTTGACATGTGGCATGACAGCCAGGCCAGAGCGAAAGGTATGGACGAAAAGAGGAATGTCCAAGCATGGACAAGCACCTATCCCACAGCGGAAACATCCCTCCTATATGCACGGTCAACGCCTGGTCAACTATGGCATGTTGGCACAAAGGCAGCAATAGCACACAGTTACAGTTAATTCGATTTTTAGTTGTTTCCTAGTTTTTATGAGCGTAAGTTAGGATAGGAACATCTTTGCGTTTTTGTAAAAGTAGCAACAGCCGCCCATGGATAAACATCCATTTTTCAAAGAATGTGAATGTATGTAATTAAAAGGCTGAACCTGGTTATATGTTAGTTTACCTTTTGATACTTCAGACCTTACGTTTTATATATACATTTCTTGTCGCCTCAGAACAGAGCTTTTGATTTAATATAAGATTGCATTATAATCTCCGTGTGTTGTTTGATACTGTGATCGTGGAGTAACAATCTTGGTGTGCCAAGAACGCGGATGGGCCCTGCGTGCATGGTATACTGATATTTTAATTACGTTTACATTGCATTTACATTGTTACTTTAATTACATTTTACAGTCAAGCGTTTGAATGATATTTGATATCGATTTATATACACAGGGATTTGATTGATGCTTACGTTTGTGTTTATGAATGTGTTGTTAGATGTCTATGTATGCGCTTGAACAAACCCTCATCTGGATTGTGAATCATATCCTGTAAAGGATTCGATCTAGGGTTGCTTTGTAAAGCACTGCTATGGACGATGCTTATGATTTTTACTTTGCATGTTTATAATAAATATTCGTGACTGTTGAGTGCCATTAAACAGGGATTTTATGTTTGGTGTCTTTGTAAGGGGACCGAAGCCTTTACATACAGTGATACACAGCATGTTATGGATTGCATTTTAGTTATTAATGACATATGGTTTGATGCTTAGTTAAAGATTTGATTGATAGTTTAATATTAGATCTAGTCTCAGCACTGTACTTAGGAATAATAGACCTAGAGTAGATCCTTTATGTCTATATATTTTAGGCACACGCCTCTAAGTATACGCACCCTGGTTGATAATAAATTTAGCCCAATCTAGCACCCTAGATAGGACACTACACGATTCTTTAAGTTTTTTCCGCATATAGAATCGTTGTTTTAAAACTATCAATCTACATCCATATGCTGAAGAAAACCACGGCAATGGCAACAACTACTACAGTCTTCTGAGACACCATACCTCCTGCAGCATTTCATGAAATCTAAAGCATAAGTCATGAACCTGTAAGTAGAAGCCTCTCAACCTGACTTGCTATAAAGGAGCAGTTAAGTTATTGGCTTTCAATGACTATTATTGAATCCCTAAAGTTTTGGGCTTAACACCCATAATTCCTAGCTCATTATTGTCCTTCCCTAGCCCATTCTTGAAGTTGACCTAGCTTTTGAAATCATTGTCTCAGAGAAAAAAAAGAGCAATCGTGCATTTTCGGTAAAAATAAATTAAAAAACGATACTTTAATGGCTCGTGTTCATATGATGACCCATGCAGTGACATGCCTTTTATAGCTTCCACTAGAATCTTTATTTTTTTGACGAGACAATGGTGAGACTTAATTATTGTTTAAATTTATTAAGAACTCTAATCCTATCCAATGTTGTAGACACAATCAAAATCAGTAAGAACACTTTTTGTGATATTAAAACCTATTTGCATAATACACAAGAAAAAATAGTTTTTTTGAGACTTGAATCTCAACTTCAACAAGTAGAATTATGCCAACAGAGTCATCATTCTGAACTTGTTTTTGTTCAGAACATTGAGACAGAATCTCATTAGAAGAAAGAATATAAAGTTGAGGTTGATTCACATTCAGTGCCTAGTTCAAGAGCAGATTTGCATGTAGAAGCAAAAATTCAGCCTACACTTCCCAAGCCAATCATCAAACCTTGGGAAGATCTTGTCGACAACAAGCACAAAACCAGTCTTGGATATGAAAAGGATGTGTCCTTTCATATTCCAGATTACTCAAATCCCATCCAGTTTCAGAGTGTTGGATTTATTTATGACAGTTCATCTTCATTTGTTCCAGATTTTTCTCCTTTTCCATAGCAGCAACAACAGATTGTTAAACACCAACATTGTGACCGAGTTGGCCATATGAAAGATCATTGTTTTGATCTTCATCCATGTGAGCACTGTCATAAAACCACTCATTCTTCAAATAGATGCTTCAAAAGAAAACTTCCTACAAGAACAAAGATTCACCTTAGATGGATCACTTCTTGGCAAAAGGGCTTCAATAGCCAAGAAGATATTTTGCTCATACAACAGGACTTGTTCTCGAATATTGAAAAGTCTTGCAGTTGATATCTCTTCATCTTCTCACCTTGTATTTGACGGGGGGCGAGTGATGGTCATCTACAAGTTTCAAAGCCGCATCAAGCGAACCTAAGCCACAACCTGCCATACGAGATTTAGAGTTGTAGCCAGAGACAGAGATTTCCCTTAGCATGCTATTGGTTGGTGTTCAACCTTAAACCATCTATGCGGGGTGAGACCTCCCTTTTTAGGTTGAGCTTCTCCCAAAGAATTGGGGACGCTTCCTTTAGTAGAAGACTTCAACTTCTTGCCAGTTCTGGAAGAGTTCCAGGATTTCCACTATGCATTCCAGAGTTGGCGGTCATCTTTAAACCAACGCAGGTTGTAGACCTCCCTTTTTCAGGTTGAAGGTCTCCCTCTCTAAATCATTAGGGACACTTCCTCTAGTAGAAGATTCCATCTTCTTGTCAGATTTGGAGGAGTTCCAGGAACTGCACTAAGTGTTCCAGTGTTGGTGCTAATCCTTAAACCACCCCCTGATACCAACATTTCAGAGAGCACATTCAGCCTAGTGCTGCCATCTATATTTTTTACACATTTTGTATTACAACTCTCTTCTTAGACTCACACATACCCCTTCGGATTAAGGGGGGGAATGTTGGACACCTAATCCTCTAAGGGTTGGTGTGGAAGCTGAATAGTCAAAGGGAGTCCAAGAGACCAATTGGAATATGAAACCAAGGGTCACTCCAATGTATTATAAATATGTATCATTGTGAATAATATATGCAATTCAAGGCTTATCCTTCACACTCTTGTGTTTTAACCATGGTTATGTTTAACAACTTGCGACACTCAAATTCCCATCGTGATGGTTCACCTCTCGGCAACAAAGTCCCAAATGCCCCAACTTCCCTAATGTGTACAGAAAAGGCAACTGCAAACACACCTTCCTATATAACCACTCTACTCTGTCAAAGCCAGTGAAATTTAATACTATAAACACATAATTAACCAATGGAAAAGGAATGACCAAGCTTAAAGATTTAAACTTTGTGTGGATAAACCACAGTCGCACTGTGAACACAACTAGTCTTTATGCTCCTCAAGAAGTCTCCCACCGCGCAATGTAATTCCAAAATTCCACTTACCCACACTCTGGAATTCCTTCTCTTTGAGATTCACAAGGCCAATTCCTCTCAGGATTCTCCCTTCCACCCCTGGGATGAGGCTAATAGCCTTCCCTTCGAATTTATCCTCATCACTCGACACACAAAAATACAACCTATCAAATATCCTCCCTCCCCTTTTATTCCATTAATATCTCCATCATCGTTGAGCATACCACCATCCTCTCCTCAGATACAAAATATCAATAAATAAAATAACCAACATTAAAACTATTAATTGCACCTTGCACACAAGTATGAATGCTACCCAATTGTCTCATAAATAATTTAGTGATATGTCACCTCCATCGAAGGATAGCAAATTCCCTTTCCATTTCAAAGATAATTTTATTTTTCCTTCAAGTAATATAAAAATATGTTGAAAATAAATATCACCCAAAAATAGTTATCTGGTGAAAGCTATTTCCTTCGTTAAAGTAAGATAAAAAATTGTTGAAAATGAATGTCACCTAAAAAAAATGGTCATCTTTTCAAAGCTTATTGCAATTTGTTAAAAAAGAAGTACCTTTTCGATGCAAGTTACACACGGCTTAAAAACACAAAAATACTAATAAGTGCTTAATAACAATGTTCCAATAACAAAGCTCTAAACGCATTGTCACTTCCATTTATTTTAAATGCCTTGAAGGTGAGCCTAACCATACTCCCCATCAACTAACCAACCAATACCACTTATAAGTTTTACTTCAAAACAAAATAACTATATCTCTACATTCTATATCTTTTATTTACTTTGCCAAATTTTCTAATATCTTTTAAAAGAGTTGCGCCCTACCTCCAAAAAGCCTCAAACCCAATGATCCAACCAATCAACCCACCCTAGTTTAGCCTCATTGCTTTAAAGGAATTAATAATTAAGTGTTTTAATATTTTAATTAAAATATAAAATTTAATAGTTGTATATAAGAGTTTACGTTGGTTAATGGGATATATGTATGGGAGGAGAAATAATGTGTATCCGACGAAGTTTACATGTTTATGTTATATATTATATATATTATATTAATAATTATTATATAGTAATATTGGAATTTGGTAATAATTTTAAAAAGATAGTATTTTGTTATTAAAATGCAATTAAATTAAATATATAAATAAATTTAGCGTCTTAAAAAAATTAATTATGAGTACTAGAATCTATAGTTTAAACAATTTAAACTCAATCCTGTAAAAATCTTTGTCATATTTTGATTAAAATTAACTAGAAAAAAGTTGTGAAAAAAATCATTTTTTCTATAAATTAGACTATACATATATATATTAGAAATCAACTATACACACATGGAAGCAAAACATTCTTCCCAGATTTACTTCGACCATTAGTTTTCGCTGGAATCTGTCCATTTATATTTTCAAAAAATCAGACCCAGGGACTGTTTGAATCTGTTTATGGTGAGACTCATTCAGCACCATCAAAAACTCTTTGGGACACTTAAAACCTTTAAGTTTGACAGTTATAGCTTGAATTTTCAAAAATTTCTATGATATTCTACCAGAATTTTCATTATTTTCCAGAGAAATTTTTGACCTCGTACTTTAAAAACTTTTATAAATAATGTTAAAACTTTATAGATAATGTTGAAAAAAAACTGAAGCCCTCTAGAGATGGGGGCCCCACCTTTTAATTCAGCTAGCTATGTGAATTTATGTGACGATGCATGTTCGAATCCTGCTGGGAATAGTGTAACAAAATTCCCAGGCCGCAACGAGAAGTTAGGCGCATTGATAGTCTCGGAGATAATTCTGCTCCAGCAGGTTCAAATCCAGCCAAAAACTGTGGAGAAAGAGAAACCAGAAACCCTTAAAGCAGAGAGAAGTGAGAACTCATTTTAGTTGTGGGCAGAAATTTATCCACACAGGTTTCCATCCAGCTGCCGTCCGATGGAGATAAAAACCCTAGAATGTTGTGAGAATTCTCACGTTCAGAATACTGCTCAGTTTATGTGAAAGATACCAACGCGTTGTCTATGGGGTTCTATGGTGTAGTGGTTAGCACTCTGGACTTTGAATCCAGCGACCTGGGTTCGAATCCCGGTAGGACCTTTACGGTAGAGGGTTGAAAGAAGCGTGTTCAGAGTAGTATTTAATTTTACTTTTCAATGAAATGGTTTTAATTATTAATTTTACTCACCCATAAATATCCATGTATTCTCTCCACAATCTATTCCCAATAAAAATCTCCTTTATATGTATACATTTTGGAAACAATTCCATTACTTCATATGGTGATTATTTTATAGCTATACGAGAAATCATTTGTATTATAAATAAATCGTTGTTTTTACATAATTTATTGTTGTTTAAATATTATAATTTTTGTAAGGAAAATTTTTTGGATGGGATGTTTGTGGTGCATGGTTGTCGTCGCATGGCATATTTGGCTGAGGATGGGGCCATACACAACCCTCAAGGCCATTAGCATACTTTGAATACTCCTCAATATAGGATCACACAATTGAATGAATTCATGATGCAAGTTTACATTAGTTTTGATATTGATTTAATGCTCACGTTTTAGTGGAGTTTTATTAGGTTAATGATGCGAGGGTATGGATGTTTGTCCCATTGAAGTGTTTAGTTTTGGTCAGCCTACATATGCATTATCGTCATTGTGGGCTTTTCCTATTTCATACCTTATAGCAATATTAATGCTATCTGACATGCGAGCTTTTTAGCCATCGCTCTCTGAATGATAGCCATCGCTCTCTCTCCACGTGCTGTCACTTAGAGAGCGATGACTAAGAAGCTCGCATGTCAGATAGCATTAATATTGCTATAGGGTATGAAATAGGAAAAGCCGTCATTGTTGGTTGGAATGATTTATTTTGTGAGGTGAAAGATTGCAATATGAGGGAATGGTTATTTTGTATTATCAAGGAGAGCAAGGTGATACATTAACATTTTTCATTAACATTTTTCATGGTAATGTTTTGCTTCATCTAGCTTGCTCCCTATAGGTACTCTTTTTGGTTTCTTCTTTAAATTTTTGTGTTTTTTCCTTTTTGCTTTCCTACCTACCTCTTTTTTTTCCCTCTTGTAGGACCTATTGCTTTTACATCACCTCTTTTTTGTTGGTTCTTCCCCTTGGTTTCTAGTTCGACCTTTGAACCATTAGGCCTTGAAAAATTTGCTTTCCATTTGAAGTCCCTCTCCCCTGTCCTTGTCACCAAGTCTAAACCTTTTGATATCGAATCAATCTTGTCTCTCACTCTAGTTTCCAAATTCACACCCTGCTCTAGTATTTTAATCTCTTCTCTCCTCCATCTTGTGGTGGTCTCTCGAACTTGGGTTTTGGGATAATTTGTTGGCCGCGGTTTGATAAGTCATGCCAACATGCTCGTAATAGAAGGGTCACAACTTATTTCAAGGAACAAGGGGGCTTTTGCGCCCAATAGAGGGTAGAGAGCTCTGCTTAGTTTTATAGGGAAAATACTACTTAGATCGTCTAAGAAGAAATTACTTAAGAAGAATGTGAAATTGCTAGAGAAAGAGGTTGCTTGATGGATTCAGAGATTCTTGGGGAGATTGGGGATCGGGTGCAGGACATGGGGCACACCTAAGGGTGCTATAATCAGTGTATGTACATTGTTGATTTCTATTAGCACTTAAAGATCCTACTTGGTCAGGTTCTACTCCACCAATAAGGCCACGGAGGAAATCCTTCTAATGTTGGATGAGTTGCAACTAACAATGAGAAACCTAGATCAACAACTTGACCAAATGAAACTCATTTCAGCATTCCCCGGGACTTAGGTTGTTCCCCTAGCAGTAGTAAGGAACCTAGTTGTGGATGTCTATGATTCCTGCAAGTTCAAATGACGGGTTCTTATCGATCTATTGTTTTTACTTGTTCATGTCAAGTTTCGTCTTTCCAGTCAGATCATAGCCCACATGGTTGAGTTTTATACTTTAGTGTTTTGGTTGTTTTGCTAAACTTTATCAAACTCTACGTATGGATATTTCCAAAATTATGGTTCTACCACTAGTCTAGTTTCCCAAGTGGAAGACTAGGACAAACCTCTAGTTACTTTAATGTTTTTCTTCGAAATATGAAATGGAAATCCTTACTTTACAAAAAAAATACAGGTATAAAATATAATCATAGAACAATATAATTTTATTAAGAAACACTTAATAAATTTATAAAATAAAAATAATTTATAAAATATAATAATTACAAAATAATGACATAAATATGTAAATTTATAATGGTGCAATAATATGTGATTATAATTAATATTTTCTTAACTTTTGTTGTCAATATTGTGAATAGTTGGGTATTTTGTTGCCCATTCCGTTAACATTTGAGTGTAATGCACAAGTGAGCTTTATGTAATTTTTCAAGGAAATGGTGTATGGAAAATTGAAATGACAGTATCCTAACTAAAACCATGCAAATATGTAAATTTATAGGTAGGGAACTTATCAGTTCAATGTAATGTTTTGAGCAAGTGTAGTGTTTGTCAAAACCCCATTTAAAGGCATTTTTTAGAGACGCATCACACATATGCTCTAACACATCCAACATGTGCCTTTGATTAATAGAATATAGAGTCACATACAAACATGATTAAATTAATGATTATGAAAGGAGTTAGAAATTGATAATTAGGAGTCAAAATTACCTCACAAGAGCATTCCTTGAATCACCAACAATCTAATACAATTAAATATCAAACTTATGTATCCATGTTGATGTTATTAGTGGCCATTGATTCAAAATCATCATAGTCCTTGTAGATCTTTCCTTTTGGATACTTATGTTGGTGATTTTTAACTTTAATGTTTCTCCTCCTTGGTAAGTGCTTTTCTATATGCTTTCACTCAAAAACTAAATAGAATCACTATTGATAAACAATAGCAACATGGAAAGAAAGGCTAATATAACTTGATATGTAACATTTTGTCCATTATAAAGTAAATATTGATGATGATGACATTCTCTTCTTGACTGAAGAAACTCACATAGTTAATGCTTGCAACCTTAGTAGTTCATCTGCCTCAATTTATAATTCTTACCACTACTTCGATTCTAAAAAATAAAACACCCACAACCTTAGTAGTTCGTTCACCTCAATTTATGGTCCTTACCAGTAATTTGATTCTAAGTGAGTTTATGTAAATTTTCAAGGAAATGGTGTATGAAAAATTGAAATAGCAGTATCCTACCTAAAACTGTACAAATATGTAAATTTACAGGCAGGGAAACTATCATTTATAAGCCGACCACAGAAGAAGACATCAAAAAAATTGTCAATAACTATTAATAAGACTTTGAAATCTCACGCTCTCTCTTCTCAAAGACAAATCTCATTGCCCTGATGATGGACTCACTAAGCTAGTCCAAAACGTTGGTCTCAAAACTGTTCACAGGTTTTTCCACAAAATTAAAAAAGGGAAACTATCAGTTCAGTGTAATGTTTTGAGCAAGTCTAGTGCTTGTCAAAACCGATTCAAGGGCATTTATTAGAGATGCATCACACATATGCTCTAATGCAAACAAAGTGTGCCTTTGATTAATAGAATATGGAGTCACATACAAATATGATTAAATTAATGATTATGAAAGAAGCTAGAAATTGATTATTTGGAGTCATAATTGCCTCACAAGAGCATTCCTTGAATCACTAACAATCTAATACAAATAAATATAAGTATATATCCATATTGATGCTATTAGTGACAATTGATTCAAAATCATAATAGAACTTTAGATCTCTCTTTTTAGATAGTTATGTTAGTAATTTTAGCTTTAATGTTTCTCCTCCTTGGTATGTGCTTTTCTATATGATTTCACTCAAAAACTAAATAGAATCATTGTTGATAAACAATAACAACATGGAAGTAAAGATTAATATAATTTCATACGTAATATTTTTTCCCATTATAATCTAAATATTGATAATGATAATATTATCTTCGTTACTAATAAAAACTCGCATAATTAATATTCACAACTTTAATAGTTCATCCACTTCAATTTATAATTCTTACCACTACTTTCATTTGAAACTTTATCCACAATTTAATTAGTGCAGAATCATATTTATAACACAAAAAAATTATAAAAATAATCCATACTCTCCCTCCTACAACCATGCTCAAAAGCAAGTGATGTTCCTACAACCATATTTAAAGCAAGTGATATATTTAATAAATTTCTTGTGTCCATCGAGTTACCAAGAGTCTTCCTTACAAGGTGATATATCTGATAAATTTCCTATGTCCATCAAGTTACCAAGAGTCTTCCTTTATAGTGTTAGAGTGCTACAATAAGTATGCACTACTTATACCATATTTTTCCTTACACTCACACAATTGTGTTTGATCTAATGTACAATGCTAAAAATAATTTTATTAAACTTTAGGTTATCGAGAAAGGTTCAAAGGTCACGATGTTTTTAACTCCAAACAACAGAGAAGACAAGAGAATCAAAACATCTAGACCTAAAAGTGAATGAAGTATTTATAATGAATGAGAGGCTTAGTTAAGTAATATATGAAAGTGGAGAGAATCTATATAACCGATGAGGTCATATGTCATAGGTTCCATCTAATTTAAAGTTGGTTAATAGTATACTGTAATATATAATATTATGAATAGGATTAAAGTGTGATGTTATTATAAAGCAAATATCTTTTTTTAATTTTAGTGATGATTGTATGAGACGTTAGTTTTTTAATATTATTTGGAGTTGTTTATAATGCGATTTTTTGGAGATTCCGGTGACGGAATTCGGCGGAAGAAATTGAGGTTAAGTTTTGGTTTGCTGCAGTTAAAATGGTTTTTAACTGCATATTTGGATTCAGCACCCTGAAAAACCCTTGGGACACTTTGATTGTGCAGAAACTAGCTATCAAACTTGCGATTCCAATAAATTGCTGCCGGATTTTGACTGGAAAAACCCACCGGAAAGACTTTCAAAAAATCGCAGTATAGACAAGTGCATATTATTTAGGTTGAAATTGTATTTTAGTTTTATTTAAATTTATTAATATTTATTGGAATGTGAGGAAATTAATTAATAACTTATAATCTAGAAATATGGGTAGAAATAAATGTTTATCTTTTTTTAAATCACTATTTCTCTTTTAAATTGCAATCCACGTTTGTTATCATTTGAGGGTTGACTAATAAAAGAGGTTGTTATTTTTCTTTAAAATATAATATAAAAATATAAAATTTGAAAATATAATTTTTTTGTTGTAAGTTTTTTGGTAGGACTTCCTATTTTTGAGGGTTGACTAAGAAAATAAAATGAGGTGTGTCTATTTTCCTCTTTAAAATTAAATAAATAATATAATAATAAAAATTTGAAAATATAATTGTTTTGTAAGTTGTGGTAGGCATTCTCTATTTTCATGTCCATTACACTCCACTATAGGGGAAAAGGTACCAAGATTTGAACAAACTTCCGGTTCGGTGAGACTCTCATCCACAAACGGCCACTACCACTTGGAGCTACCATGTAGACGAAATATAATATATTAAAATTGTATTTTAAATTAAAAGAAAAGTAATGGATATAAAAATATATAAATATAATTTATTAAAAATAAAATATAAATATAAATAATTAAAATTAATTTTAAAATTAAAAGAAAAGTAATGATTTAAAAAATACTAACTAAATTATTAAAATAAATATAAGATAATAAAATAAATGATAAAAAATTAATAAAATTTAATTATTATTTTTAAATAATAATTATCAAAATGATTTTAAAGTAACTTCTTTCATTAAATGCATAACATTGTAGCCTTCATAAATGGAAACATACATATAACGTTATAATTTTCATAACGTCTAATCATAGTCAAGTATGTGTATCTAGGTATTTTGCGTTGAGCCATAAATACGATTAAATAATTATTTTATGTTTAACGTAAATAAATTTTATTTTATATTTACAGTTGGATTTGTGTGTTCAGTTACAGGTATAAATAGATAATTATTTTAATTTTTTTAGGTAGGTTAGTAAAGTAAGATTATTGTTATTGATTTGTATGATTGTTAATTTAGTATTGATTAATGTAATTATAATGTTTAATTTTGAAAAACAAATATTTACTTTTCAATATTGAAAATTTTATTTCTAAAATATTTGATTGTATCATGAATTGAAGGTCGTATGGTAGCATTTGCATGATTTTTAATTGTTTAATTTTGTAGGAAAACTATTCAAAATTAAAATTCTTGAGCAATGATTTTTAATTGTTCAATTTTGTAGGAAAACTATCCAAAACTAAAATTCTTGAAAATAGCTCAATCGCCTAAATAACATATTTGCCATCCATCAGTTACTATCCATTTACGAGTTGATTCTTAGTAGGGCAATTAATTTTCCATTTCATATATCAACTTACAATGTCTGTGAAAGCATAATTTCTTGTCAATGTTGTTTTGATGAATTGTAAAAACAAGTTGTGAAAATAAGTAGACAATTTTTTTTCATAATAATATTTAAATGTGAAGAATAAGATATATTTATAGTTATTAGGCACACTTAAAAATCTAAGTATTGATATAATGTTTATTATGTGTGCCGCAGGCAGTAGATGATGCATTTAGTTTTGGGTTAAACCCATATTTGTTTGGGTTTGACTAAAAAAATTTACAAAAAACCTATAATTGAACATTGCACATTAAAACTTATTATTTTAAAAAAATAATTTAAATTTTTTATTTCAAATCTGATTGGCTATTAAATTGAACATCTTATTGCTCATTGCATTGATTTGTTAACTTTGCACTGATGATGATGTACATGTTGTCAATTCATAAAATATTATACATACCAAAAGTAGAAGGCATTTATTATTTAAAAACTTGTATTACATTTCATTATGTGAAGGTAACCTTGGGGGAGGTTGTTATTTAAAAACTTTGAAATCGATAAAAGAGTGTACTATTAACAATTTTTGTTGAAAGTTGTTATTTAAAAAACTTTGAAATCGATAAGAGCGTGTAATATTAATAATTTTATTTATTTATAATATAATTTTAATAATATTGAAATTGATTTAAATAATCATGTTTGCGTTTTGTTAAAAAGATAAAATTAAATAAATATTTAATGCAAAAGTAAAATTTTATAAATAACAGATCATAGTTTAGAATGAGTTAGAAGTATAAACACTAATTTTCATACATAACAAAAAAAAAACAACAACAACAAAATTAGTTTTTTTGGTTTATTTAATTTATTAATGTAAATTTTTTTAACAATGTAAATATAATTTTTTATAAAATTTACTAATTTAGAAATTTAAATTTATTTAATAATTAATTTTATTATGATGAGATGGTGGTTAACGTCAGGTGAGACAAACTTTGGTCTATCGGACCTAAAAAGACAAATTATTTATTTTGATTTAAGATTTTATTCCTATTCTCAAAAAGCTTGGAGAGAAGCCTCCCGAGTTCACTATAATTTTGACATTGTAGAAGGCTAGGAAGGTCAGTATTGTAGCAAAGGTTGTGAAATTGAGATCTAATGTGGTTGTATGCTGGGCACTCTAAGAGGAAGTGGTTTTCATCCTCGATGCTCCTATTCTCACAAATATGGCAGATCCTTTCTATCCATGGCGTTTTAGGAACTGTCCAACAGCCAGTTTCACTATGGAGCTCATGAGAATTCATTATAATCTTTGCTATATTAATTTTCTTCTTTGAGCTAGTTAAAATAGAGAGATACTTTTGATC
>APFE030647588.1:64670-78125 GCA_000404065.3 Pinus taeda
CACCACATTTTTTCTTTGAACTTAGAAGTAACAATATCTTTAATGTTATTAATGTTTTGCAATGCATCATTCTCATTGATCTCTCAATAGTTTTACCAGGCCCTCGTGTCTTTATACCACCCCTGTTTGAGCATTAGGTCGTTTTGGCTAGAATTTAAAGCTAGCTTAGGAAGTTTATGATCTCCTATGTTATTGAGTTTGTGCTTGTACAGCAGAAGCCTAATCATAGCTAGGCTCTCGATAGGGGAAAGACCTACTTCTATAAGGAGAATAGGATAGGGTGTATTACTTTTAATTTTCAGGTTATACGTTATAAAACACTTCTGGATTTGCTCAATCTTTCTCCAGGATTCTCTAGAGATGCTACAACCCTAAACCTCACATCCATATAAGATAACAGGAGTGACTAAAGTTTCAAAAAGGAACTTATTTTTATCCCACATTACGAGGTTTGTCATTTTACAATTATTTTCAAGACCAAAATAAGCTTTCCACCCCCCACTAATGCTTTTCTCAATGCTATAGTTCCAGTTGAGCTTGTGATGAATATCAATTCCTAGGTACTTGTAAGAATACACTTCCTCCGAGTTATTATTGTCATACATAAAATTAGCGTAAGTGTCCTTCTTGTATTTGATAATCATAACTTTTGTTTTGTCAGTGTTAACAGTCATACCCATGGTAGAGCATAAATCCTTAAGAAGCCTGAGTTTCTTATCAAGATCAGACGGGCACCTTGTGAGAAGAACAATATCGTCAGCATAGAGAAAAAGGATGACGACTATCCCAACTAAGATCATGCCAGCACATCCTGCTTCCTCTAAATAGCCTTCAAGCTTGTCATTGTAAATGCCAAATAGGGTAGAGGAGAGGGGGCAACCTTGTTTAACTCCGAGATTACACTTAATATCTTTCGACCACCCCTCATTGCTCTTTAGCTTGGTAATTACATTCTCGTATAATCTTATAGCGGCAACTCTCAACTCGAAAGGAACCTTTAGCTCTTCTAATCTATTCCAAAGGTTTTATCTAGGAACTATATCGAAATCCTTTCTAAAGTTCACAAAGCAACAAAAGAAATTGGATTTATCATTACGACGTTCCTCCAACAATGATCCTAAGCGTAACGAGGTGGTCTGTTGTTGAGTGATGCCTTCTAAAACCTACTTGGCCTTTAGCCCGTTTACCTTCACTTTCAAGCCATATGCTTAACTTATTTTCCAAAATACTACCATACAACTTGACTAAGAGAGGGTTGATCATAATTGTCTGATAATTAGAGGGTTTATTTGTATCCCCACTTTTTAAAATAGGGATAATGAGGCTCTCAGTCCAAGGTTTAGGGAACCCTTGCTTGACTGCTTAATTGAAAAGCTTGTGGATGTGGGGGATGAGGACAAGACCTCCAATTTTTAAGATTTCCGCCTGGTAGCCTTCAATGTCCTTAGCTTTCCCATTAGCCAGATGATTAACCCCAAACTCAATGTCTTCTAAAGAGAAAACTTCTTTTGTTGTGAGCAGGGTTTCCAAGTTATCCATGACATTTGGAGATTCATAAAGCTTTTTAAGATAGGAATTCCAATTGTGAAGAGCAATTTTATTATTATCTTTAGTTTTCCTAGTCAAAATTTGCCTCCAAAATTTCTTAGGAGCTACCTTAGAGAGGTGTAAGAGATTCTCCTATCTTTGACGAATGTACTGCCTCTTTTTCCTTTTAGTTAGGGCTTTGTATATTTTTATCTTGTCCATTTTAAGAGATTCATCAAGAACTTCCTTAATTGCTCTCCTCACACTTTTACAATCTTTGTCATACCTTGGGTTGGTTTTGCTATTTCTTTTATTATTTGAAACTTCAATTGAGAACTTATTAATAGAACATGAGAGGGTTGTAGTAAAATTATGATAGAGGTTTTCTATGTTGTCTATACTAGGTAAAGGAAGCAAATTAGTTTTTAATTCGTTCAGAAAAAGATCATTTTTATTTCTATCAAATATTAAGTTCTTTTGGCTATAAGGATTATTTTCTGTGGGATCTCTATGCATGACAAAATTGAGAGTTATAAGTAAAGGCCTATGATCAGAGTTAGTTCGTGGTCGTTTAAGATGTCAAAATTTATTATTTCGTTGTATAATGGGAGATCGGAAATAACACAGTATACCATGTTGCTACCAAGTCCATGGATGCTGGTCATCTTGCTGGAATTGGGCCACTTCTTTAGACCATTGCAACTTATGAGATCCTGAGCACTATAGAGCTTGACTAGCTCCGACCCAAACAAATTTTCCGCGAGGTCTTCAGAGCTCCTTTTGTACCTACTAGCCAAAGTAGGGTCTTCGTCTACCCAAAGAGGATTAGGGTTGGAATGATTGCTTAGAATAATAGCTTGGTTGCTTGAAGTTTGAGCATTAAAGTCACCTATTAAAAGGATATTATCTTCATTCCTTAGGCTAGAAATATCATTCTCTAAACCATTGTAAGGGTTATTTTTATCTAGATTCTTCTTCTTATAGAAGTTAGAATTGATGGCGAGGAATAACATATTGTTATGTAGGTCTTTTTATAATTAATGTCACTGATCTCTATCCAACTATATTGGTTGTGAGGGTCGTTTTTATAAATCCTAGCATGGGGGGAGATGTTCTTCTTAATGTAACAAGCTATTCCCCCAATTCCTCTACGGGAGGATCGCTTGTTCCAGGTAGACCATAGCATAAAGCCATCTATGTTAGGGACCTTAGATTCTTCGTGCTCCCAAGTTTCAACAAGCAATATATTATCAACATCATTTGAGATCCAACTTAGCTTGGGGCCTTTGTTCCATGGAAAGCCTCGACAGTTCCAAGAAAGGATCTGAAGCATGTTGAATTGCTATTTATTACTATCTTTTTGGTTTCTATCTCGAATAAAGGCTTTTCTATTTCTGATGATTGCCCATTTTCCTTCCTTTCTAGCTTCTTTTACCTTTTGAACCTCCTTTCTTAATTATGCTTTATCTTCTGGAATGAGATCTTCATTTATGAATATTCTCGTTCCTTTTAGACTTGAGGTTTTACCAAGTATGTCGTACTTATGATCAGTAGAGCTCACCTTTATTCGGATTATTCTTCCTTTATTCTCGGTTAATTTCCCCAACCTTGTTGCTTATGTGAGACACGTTGTTTCAATTTGTAATCTATTATGTAATTCTATCTGGGCTATGGCTAAAGTATCCTCATCTACCTCCTCTTTTAAACCGAAGATTATAAGGTTCAAGGCCCTTTTGTTACACTCGTGGTCTAGTTCTATTAATTTTTCATTTCATCTTTAATTGGCTTGATATCTAATTTATCGACCACATTATTTAGGTTGAGGCGGCTATTAACTTTTTCTTCTAGTTCTTTAATCATGTCTTTCATTTTAAGACTCTCTAAAGTATCAACATCTCCTTGCTGGGATGTTTGGTTAGTATCTTGGTTTTGTTTTTCTATAACCTGCAATCTAGTCTCCATTGCCTCCATTTTATTCTCCAATAGTTCTATTTTATTTTCTATTTGTTTTTGAATCATGTCTTCAAGAGATGCAAATTTATTTTCCAGCATGGCTTCTAACTCTGTTTGTAGCTTGGCTTCTCTTTCTTCTCTAAAAACGCTATATACTCATAAAGGCCTTGTAGAGTAATTGTGCTAGGTCTACCTTTGGTAATCTTTGGTAGCTGTGGTGTAATATTCATACTTGAAAATATATGAGCAAATATGTATTAGAAAAAGAAAAAGATAAGGAATGTGTGCACCTGATATCAGCAAACCTGACTACAAATCACCCATGCCCACCGTAGCCTACAGAGCTGATTGGTTCGGGAGCAATATTCTCGAGAACAATGGGCGTTGCAATTTTCTGGAATACTGCGAGCCTCAGAATGTGTGTGTGTGTGTGTGTATATATATATTATATATAATATTATATTATAATTTATATATATTTATATATGAATAGGCGAGCTCTGGATTATTGGCGAGCCCTGCAATTATTTTTTCTCTAAGAAAAAATATGCTTATTCACAAATATCAATACATTTTTAACTGTATTTTTTATTTTATAGTTTTATATAGATTTTTTTAAAAAATAATATTGGAGTTGATTTTAATTTTTAATTTTATATTAAAAGAATTCAAAGATAATAGCTTGAGTGTTAGCAAGTAAGTTTAATTCATCATCCACCTAAATTTTATTTTTTGGATTATATATTTTTAATTTACATATTTAACGATATAAAATTAGTCCAAAAAATATTCTAAACTTTATATGGTATTTTGTTTAATTAGTCAATTTAATTAAAAGAAAAAAAAAACTAACTACTTTGAAAATAAAACCTCAACCTTTAACTTGTGAATACTACTAAGAATATGCGAGAGTAGTAGAGTTTAAATAAATATATTTTTAATTTATATATTGCTTACATGGATTCCACTATTAAATTTCCACCTACTCTAAACACGCCAAAATTTTGTTCAAAAAACAATAGAAATTTTGGCATGATTTTGAGAAAATCCTATGAAAATGTTTGAAAATTTGGGTTGTAATTGCCAAACTTAATAATTTTGGGTGCCCCAAGGGTTCTTGATGGTGTTGAATCCATTTCTATTATCCAAAAAATGATTTAAACATTGTCATGGTCATATTTCTTAAATAAAATTATGATCTCTCATGAGACTACATATAAATAAAATTAATAAAGAGAAGTCAATGACTAAAGACAAACTTGTATCAAAAAAATATTAAGTTGTTATTAATGTAAAAATAAAATTATTATTGACATATAAATAAATGGATTTCTATATAAATAATTTAAATGTATAAAAGCTAATAATGTGATAAAAAAATGTATTATTAAATTAGGCAGAAACATATTATTAATTTTAGTTATTACAATTTTATTTTTATTTTTTATTTTTTTAGATTAACATTTTAAATATAAAATAATTATATTTTTATTGTGGATTTAGATAATATGTTTTTTGTTATAGATAGAAATGTCTATCATCGATTTAATTATTGATTCGATATCAACATTCCTAGGTCAATGTAGACATTTTGTTAATCCTTTGCAACTAGCATGTTTTTCTTTTGGATAGTCATGTAACATTTGACAGCTAGCATATTTGTTTAGTAGGTGTATATTTGTTGGGACATATTAACTTGCATATTTTTCTAATAGATGACTTTCAAACAAGATTTAATTATCGATGGCCCTACCTCCTCATAACGTGAGTTTGAACATCTAATTATTTGTTATTAATGTGTGCAACTCTTTCCATCTAATTTAGCTATATTTAAACTAAAAAACAGAGAATAGCTACTATGTAACACTTGCTATTATAACATTGTTGTATGTATAATATGTAGTGTATGGATTTATTATCATTTGCTTATAATTATGTTAGTAATATGACTAATTATAATTTATTTTCCGTTAGATTTTAATTAATTGATTTATTATTATATTTGTTTAATGATTATGCAAATAATTAAATATATAAATTAGAAATTTTAATATATAAATATTTCAAATTATTATATTAAATACATGTAATTAGAAATGTACTTGTTAATGTTTGGTTATCCTAAATTATTAATTAATTTTGGTTTGTATAAAAGGTTGATTAGAGTAAGAAATATATAGAGATATGAGTGTACAATATATAGTTTTATTGAGAGAGAAAAAAAGGGGGAAATAGTGCTTTCATGCATGTGCTCTCATCATAAACAAGACTAATTTATTGTTGTAAAATTGACACCTCTAAAAAATTTTATGCATTTTATAAAGTGTAATTTTTCATTTTTACTAATAAGAAAGTATGATTATGAATTGTTCTCATTAGTTAGTGGAGAGTTGTGTGTGGCAGGAAGTCGAAGGAAGCGGTGAGTCAGTGGAATGACAATGTTAGTGGTTCTATGATTGAGAGCAGGAGGAATCGTTACAGTTTTGTTCAACATTGAAATTGTTAAGGATCTCAGTGCTTTTTCTGTGCACTCATCTACTATATTGAATCTTTAGAGAAGACACCTATTGGTCGAGGAAAAAGGGTTCCATTTAGCAATTACCTCAAAGGTGGGAGGGGATTCCCCCTCCTTCCGAAATATCCTGACAGGTAGAGGTGTTGAGGGGGCATTGCAACATGTAGCTGATGAAGGTACTTTTGAAGCTCAGTGCTCTCCTATGCTAGGAAACCAATGGGAAAACGTTTGGCGGGTAAAATGTGTACCCACAGCCCCCCCAGAACATGAAATGCATAATTCCATCAAACTATCTAGACACCCAAAGAATGAGAATGCGAGGCCATGCATTTATTTGTAAGTTCATTGGTATCTGGCTAACTAAAAAGGAGTTAGGACAATGGATACGAGCAACTTGGCAACTTAAAGGTGAGGTAGAGCTTTGTTTAGGTCCCAAAGGCTTCTTCATTGTTATCTTTTCAAATCTCAAGGATAAAGAACACATTTTTGAGGGAGGGCCTTATTTTCTCAACAATATTGGGCCGTACATAAGGAACTGGGAACATTGTTTCAATCCTGATAAAGAGGAATTCATAGCTGCTCCAATATGGGTAAGGTTATATTCTCTACCAGTCGAATTCTAGATCCTAAATATTTTTGAAGGTATAGGTCAAGTCCTAGGTCGGTTTGTGAAAGTCTTAGAGGTTACTAAAATAAGCAGGCACAAGTATTATGCTCGGTTATGTGTGTATATGAACATCTCACAACCGTTTCCTGATTATATATAATTGGATACCGGGGTGATTTCCTGACACAAGCTCTAGGTTAAGAGCATGTACCATTATGGTGTAGGCTTTGTCATGAATATGGTCACCTCTTTCGTGAGTATCCATTGAAACAAAAGGGCTAGATAACTGGTGGGTCGATGCTTTCAAAGGGATTTACAAGAGTTACCAATCGAAGGCACAACTGATGGAACAAAAATACATTCACTTTGAAGCCCACTAAGGAGAAGAACACATTTTCAGTGCTTGAATATATGGAAGAGGATGAGCAAGATCTTGAGGTGACAAATATGGAAGTTGTTCCATTTGAGAAAAACTAAGAAAATTTGGCACTGAAATGGAAAATGGGTGAAGATGAGAAGATACAATTTGGGCCCGACTTTATATAAATTTTGGGTTTTGAGGAAGTGTTTCCCCTCTTAGAACAAAATATCTCACAACGTACAAAGGAATAACAAACACTGTTTTCCATGATTAATGACTAGGCTACCAAGGACCTGACAGATCTTCCCAACATAGAGAAGGATAAGTATACAAAAGATTATCTTCATTGGAAATCAAAGAAAGGGACAACCTCATTAGACACAATTGCTCAAGCCTTCTAAGCGTTTAAAGACAAGGGAAAATAAATTCTAGAATGGGAAAAACAAAGGGAGTAGAAGAATAAAACTATTAAACCAAAGTGTGAAGCTCAACAAAACAAGGGTACTCCTCAGGTTAACTCCACACCTGTAGCAGTCAGCCCGGATAAGGGTTTGTAGACATTACTCACAGATTTAATGAAAATGCTCACATGGAATATAAGAGGGATCAATAGTAAAGGTAAACGAAGATATCTTAGAGATCAAATTCGTAAGGAAAACCCGACTATTGTAATATTACAAGAAACAAAGCTGACAGAGGAGAAAATGTTCAATGTCACCAATTTTTGTTGGAAAGGGTGTGGTCATATGTCCTTGGCAGCCATCAGGAGTGTAGGAAGGATTTCAATTTCGTGGAATCTTCAATGGATTATATTTCAAGAATGGTTTGCTACATCTAGATTTATAACAGATAAGTTTCAATACATAGGAATGAAGGAGAATGTCTTTTTTTTAGTAGTTTATGGTCCTTCCATTATTTCGGAGAAAAAAATCTTCCTCAAACAACTCCATGTGACCAAGCAAATTATAGGAAATGCTTCCTGGATAGTGGGTGAGGATTTTAATCTCATAAGATCATCAAATGAAAAGAAAGGTGGAAACAATATTTTGGAACCTATTTCTCAGACTTTTGATGAATTGCTAGACTTATTGCACATAGGTGATATCCCCACAATTAATGGTTGTTATACTTGTAATATTCGAAGGGAGGGTTCTCATCAAATTTCTTCTCTTTTAGACAAATTCCTGGTATCAGTTAATATTGTTCAGAAATATTTCTTCATAGAAGCCTCAATCTTACCATGTTTGGGCTCCGATCACTGACTAGTTAGATTAGAAATAGACCTAAAGGAACCTCCTCGAAACCAACCATTTCGTTTTGAAAGTTTTTTGTTTTAGTTGGAAGGTTTTGTTGAACAATTGCAAACTTGGTGGGAGGAAATTACACTGGAAGGACACACCGAGATGAGAATGTTCCAGCAAAAATTGAAGCAGTTGAAGCTCTGAATCAAAGGTTGGAATAAGGGAGTGTTTGGAAATATAATCATTGATAAGCGAGAGTTGGAATGTCACATGCCAATGACCTAACAAAAATTATACGGGAAGGTAGATCTTCGGATTTAGCCGTAGAGGAAGTTGATACCTTAGCAAAGCAGGAAGATAGGAGGAATCAAGAGAAAATATTGTGGAAGAAGAAGTCACGACTTCAATGGTTGAAGGAAGGGGAGAATAATGGCAAGTTTTTTCATAACGCCGCAATACAACATAAAATTCATAATAGAATTTTCTTCGTCATTGATAAGGAAGGAAAATGACAATTGTTACACCAGGGCATAGAAGGGGAATTGGTTAGATACTTTATGGACTTTGTTGAAATGTGGCAACAAGAATATTCCAATTTTAATTTTTCCTTGAATTAAATTCGAATTTAGTCTCATCAGCTACTTGAAAAAATAATTAATTAATCCATCTTGGATTAATTAGTTGGAGAAATTCATGTTAGAAGTCTTTGTGAAGTCATGCAACAATTATCCCTTTAATTAAGGAGATTATCCCTTGATTAAGGAGATAAGGATGAGTTGTATTTGAGTTGTAATTAGTTAGCTCAGTTAACTGAGTTATGTCCAGGTAAATTAGTTCCAAGCAATTTGAGGAACTAATTGTGAATTCAGTCAGTTAATGCATGCATGCGTCAAACTAGTGTACTCCAGATAACTAAAGATTCTCATCGATAACTCATGCGTGTCAGTTCAGAGAAAGACCCAGTTGAGATTAATGACAAGGACAATGTACTATCAGTTGCAAGAAATTTCCTATAAGAAAAACTATTGCATGCAGAAGGAATTCATTCCTTGACATTTGCGCAGTTTTACAGTATGTTGGAGTAGTGTGCGAGATCAGTGTCACACAAGGTTACAACTGGATCACCCAGGGAAAACTATGCAAGGAAATAGGAGGCTTGGAGGGCAGAGAAGAAGGCATATGAGCAGTCTATTCTGTCTATGAGCAATAGTGAGGGATTGTACTGAGAGTTGGATAGCTGTGAGAGCTAAAGCTATGTGTAATCCTGAGATATTTCCACTTGTATGATAATACAGATAGCGGGGTTTTTAGTTGAGGCTTTCCCCTGAGTATTCTTCTTTGTTTCATGTGTATTGATTTTTCTTCTCTGTTATATGTGTTCCGCTTGATCTTGCTCAAATCTATTAAGTTTTCGCAAGTTTGATTGTAGAAGTAGATTAAGTATTTTGCTTTAGTTATATTGCATAATCAGGTTAATCTACAGTCAGAATTTCTACATGGTATCGGAGCAAAGGTGATCGAAGCTATGAACAAGTATACTGAGAAGGGAAATTCGAAGGTTGAAGTTCTTGGTTGTAGGTACAAAATCGAATTCTTATCATACTTAAAAGTTCACCAATAGCGTTTAATGGCTTGAGACTCGAGAATGCTCTGGATGGAAGCTCGAATTACATAGCATGGAAAGATTGCATGGAAGTGGTATTAGAAGAAAATGGTTTGAAGGATTTCATTGATCAAGAAATCCCCAAGTCAGTTGTAGCTAATGCACAAGAATTGGCTAAATGGAAGAAGTGTGTGGCGAAGGCGAGACAGATTCTTCTAGAGGGAGTTCGAGACCATATTGTCTCGAGTCTCCGTGGGAAGGAGACTCCCTTCTCAATGTGGAAGACATTGAAGGACCTCTATCAGAACAGTAGCGACCAGAGGAAACTGAAGCTCAAGGATAAGCTTCGGAAAATCAAGATGGAGAAGGGCAATACTATTTCTACATATCTGAACAAGCTCACCACCTGCAGAGATGAGCTTGGTAGTGTGGGAATAACTACAGTCGATGATGATATGGCGAGTCTTGCTCTCCTCGGTCTTCCAAAGAGCTAGAATAGCTACTAGGACTCTGAGAATGGAAGGAAGAAACTGTCGGATTGGGAACGACTGTGGTCGGATTTGTTGTAGGAGAAGATCAAGAGGAGCACAAGAGATGGTTCTTCATCTAAGCATGACGATGAAGAAAATATGGCCTTAGCAAGTAAGGCAAGGAAAGGAAAAGGGAAGGCTTCTCATTCCAAATCGAATTCTTCTCATGGAGGGAAGAAGATTGACAAATCTAAAGTGAGGTGCTTTAATTGTCATGAGATGGGCCATTATGCAACTAATTGCCCATTGAAGAAATCTAAGAAGGGATCCTCAAAAGGATAAGAAGGTGAGGCATTAGCCTCTCAGTTCGAACTAGATTTTACTCACATCGCATGCATGGTTTCATCGATGCTGGGTTGTGTTTGGTATCTTGACAGTGGAGCCTCATTCCACATGACCGGAAATAAAAATTTATTCAATACCTTGGAGGAGAAAGACCTCAACATGCTCATAGAGATGGGTGATGACGGAAAGTACAGTTTTTCAGGAGTGGGCATGATTGCTTTTTAGAGGGAGCATGGATCTCCTCTCACCTTGACAGATGTGAAGTATGTGCCTAGACTGAAGAAGAACTTGGTATTGGTCGCAATGTTGGAGGAAAAAGGCTACGATATTGTCTTTAGTAAAGGAAAGGCATTCCTAAGACACATAGCCACGAGTCAGACCAAGAGGATTGGGATTAGAGTGAAGAATCTCTATAAACTAGAGGTGGATGATTGTGTTGCATTGAGTTCAAAAGCAGAATTGGTGCAAAGGCAAGACATTGGCGAGTTATGGCACAGGCGATTGGGCCATTTTCATCATGGGGCCTTGAAGATAATGTAGTAGATCTCTACTGGACTTTCCAAAGGTAAACATGAGCAAGTGGACACATGCAAAGGTTGTACCTTAGGAAAGTACGCCAAGTCTTCCTTTCATGATCGAGACAGTCGAGCAAAAGCAATATTAGAGCAATTTCATACTGATTTGTGTGGACCATTCTCGATAGTATCCACCACAAATCAAAGGTATTATGTGATTTTCATTGATGATTTTTCTCGTAAATGATGGATTTATTTCATGCAAAAGAAGGACCAAACCTTCTCAAAGTTTTGTGAGTTCAAAGCTTTGGTTGAGAAAGAGTTAGGAAAGAAGATCAAGGCCTTGAGAAGCGACAATGGTGGAGAGCATGTCTCTCAAGAGTTTAAGGACTTTTGTGCAGCGGAAGGAATTATACGGGAGTTGATGGCACCTCATAACCCACAACAAAATGGGGTGGCCAAGAGGAAGAACAGAATGATTGTGGGGGCAGCTCGGGCAATGCTGCATGACCAAGGCCTACCACTTCATTTGTGGGTTGAGGCATGCAACGCAGCGGTCTATTTGCAGAATAGAAGCCCACATCACATACTTGGGATGAAAACACCAAAGGAAGCTTTCTCTAGTAAGAGACCAGATGTCGGTCACTTCAAGATCTTTGGCTCATCTGTATATTTCCATGTGACAAAGGATGCACAGAAGAAGCTTGAGACAACAGCTGAGTTGGGAATACTTCTGGGGTACACTGATACACCTCACAACTATCGGGTGTACTTGCCTACCAGTCGGAGGACAGTGGTTCACAGAGATCTCAAGTTTGATGAGCAGAAGGCCATGCAAGTTTCCCTTGAGAGGAAACTCCAACTATAGGCTGTGGAGGAACTTTTGGTTCCTAAGGAGGAGGAGCCTCAGACTGATGCGAAGCAGCCACATGTAGAGGTTCGAGGAGTGGAGACATCCACTCAAGCAGAGTCTTCCAGAGATGGATGGAAGTGCACAAGAGAAGCTGACAGATTGTTGTTGGATGCAAGAGAGAATGTGGGAGAACCATCTTCTCAGCACAGATAGAGGAGGTCACCTGATAGGTACACTGGATACATGGCCCTTGTTAGGTAATTTATTGAGACTAAGCCATTTTCCTTTGAGGAAGTAGTGCAACAACCGATTTGGGTTGATGTTATGGTGGAGGAGTATGACTCCATAGTTCATAACAGTGTTTGGGTTGTGGTTCCAAGACCGGAGAACAAGTAAGTTGTGAGTTTGTGTTGGCTTTACAAGGTAAAGCAAGCTGTTGATGGTAGTGTGGAGAAACATAAGGCAAGATTTGTTGCCCGTGGTTTCTCACAAGTCGAGGGGATCGACTATGATGAGACTTTTTCTCCTGTAGCAAGGTACTCATCTATCAGATCGATGTTAGCACTATCAGCACAGATGGGTTGGAAGATCCATCAGATGGATGTGAAGAATGCATTCCTCAATGGCAAGATTGAGGAAGAGGTGTACATAGAGTAGTTGGAAGGTTTTGAGACCTTCGATCGTGAGTTGCATGTGTGCCGACTCAAGAGAGATTTGTATAGGCTGAAGCAAGCACCTCGTGCTTGGTACACTAGGATCGGCAACTACTTCATCGGGTTGGGCTTCACAAAGAGTGAAGCGGATGCGGACCTATATCACATCATTGTGAAAGGTAAGCCATTGATCATCGTTCTTTATGTTGATGATCTCATATTAACAGGTGATGATCAGTTGATCATTCCTTGTAAGTGTAGAAATTTTGAATAATTTAACACATATTCACAGAGATTATCCTGATCATGTACTATTGCGGAAAACATACACAATACATAAGCTCCTCTACGTTGATCATCAATATAGCATCAATAACAATAAAACATCAAGAGCATTCACACATTAACACAGTATGTATCCCGGGGAAAGCATCTCGCTAAAAACCCCAACTATGTTTATATTAATGATTGAGTCATGTAACATTACAAAGTACAATGCTTATCACAAGCAATCCAGTACCAGCTCCACCTGTTACACACAATACAGCTCAGATCTGAATCAATCACTGGCTCAGATCTCTTCCGCTGCTTTCTTGCCTCCACTGCTCAATACCTGCACAAGAACCGGTGATAATTCCGAGGCATCCACGTCTTTCCTTCGCTAAATCACGTATTTCCAAGCTAAAATGTGGGAAACCTCATTGGCATACTCAATCCCCTGATTTGTGTAAGATTTGGTGCACAACTATAGTCACAACTGATAGCAATCTGATTCTCTAACACCTGTCCCTGCTGAACTGAACATGCACTGA
>APFE030647596.1:0-17546 GCA_000404065.3 Pinus taeda
AGTAGAGGAAACTTCTTGTCAGACCCTGGGAGGAGCTTGTACAGCATCAAGGCACAGGTTGTAAAGTTCTTATTTCATTTGAATTAATACAATCAGATTCATTTTTCTCAACAAATTGTCTTATGTGGTTTGTTTCATAATCTCCTTGATCATTATGATGAATATGCTTTATGATATTGGCTTTTCAGGTGCTATTTAATTTGTTTGCTTGTTTGTGTTTGCAGAATTACACTTCAAGGAAGCTCATTTGGAGCGAGGGAGCGAGGCTTACACAAACTTGCATTGGACCCAAGGTAGGCCTAAAACACTTGTTTGCCCTTGTTTTGATTGCATATTTAGAGAAATATAGTTTTTGATTGGCTTTCTTGTCACTAGATATCTTTAGATACTAGGAAGGTCGATCTTTTCCGCAACCTCGACTCATTCCGTGTGACAAGAGGCTTGAGGGGGTTTTCCAAGTTGGGTTCCCCTAGAAATCATTGTGTATTTGTGGGTTTTATTACTACATGTCTATGCATGTTGTTATAGTTTTCATTTCGCAGATCAGTAGAGTAGAATTGTGTCTCTTGTTTTTCAGTTTGAAATCTTTAGCAGTTGCAGTTTCTATCAAATTTCTACATGGAATCAGAGCCATGAAATCACATTAGAACTAGTATTTAGAACTTTTCTCTCATGAATTTCGATTTGGTAGCTTCAATGCAACATTTTTTCTTTAGGATCGAGAGAACGTCTTTCAATGGACTGAGATTGGAGTATGCCTAAGAGGATAACTCGAATTTCATAGCCTGGAAGGATTGAATGGAAGAAATTCTTGATGAAAATGGTTTGTTAAAATATGTTAAAATTGACATTAGGAAACCCCGACAGTCATATGCAGAACAATTATCCCAATGGAAGAAGGATGTTGTAAAGGGTGGGAGAATTATTCTAGAAGGTGTGAGAGACCATGTGGACTCAAATATCCATGGCAGAGAGACACCATTTTGCATGTGGAAGACACTGACTGAGCTATTTGTAAATAGTAGTGACCATAGAAAATTGGCCCTGAAATACAAACTTTGAAACATAAGAATGCAAAAGAATGATATTATTCCATAATATCTCTCTAGGTTTGCTCAAGTTCATGACGAGCTTGGATGGGTTTGGGTGAATGTTACAAAAGATTACCAAGTGAGCCTAGCTCTTCTAGGCCTTCCAAAATCTTGGCTCAACTACTAAGACTCTATGAATGGAACGGAAAAATTACCGAATTAGGAAAGGTTGTGGTCTAATTTGGTTCACAAAGAGTTCAGGAGAAATAACAGAGATGGAACGATGATCCAAAGCTCATGATGAAGATAATTTTTCCTTGGTTGGAAAGGGGAAGAAGGAAAAAGAGAATAAGACCCAGAGTAAACATGAAACCAACCAAAATAATGGCAAGAAGAAAAACTTGAGCAAGATAAAATGCTTCCATTGCCACGAATTTGGGCACTATGCAATAGAATGTCTACACAATAAGTCTACCAAGTAGCCTTAAGGAGGATCATGAGGTGAAGCACTGGCTTCACAATTCAAATTAGACTTCACCCTAATAGCATGCATGGTCATCACTATTATGGGGAGTGTGTGGTACCTTGATTCTGGTGCCTTGTTCCATATGACAGGGTGCAAGGAGTTTTTTAGTAGCCTAGAGGAGAAGGATCTTATAGTTGCTTCATCTATAATATCCATGTTACGGGATCCTTGCCATCAAATTTCCACATATTGATCTTTGGAACATGGTGGGTCTTCAATCCAACGTTAGAGTCTATGAAATCATGACTAACATTTCTTTTGTTCTCATCACAAGTTTCCTTTGCTACCCTTTCACCATTAGTAAGCATTTCTTGTAGCAAATTTGTCATATCTATCTTCAAATCTTCCATGTTGCCTTTAAGTTTTGCTTCTATACCATCCATCTTAGCTTCAATGCCATCCATCTTAGCTTCAGTTACTTTTCTTGAGAATGAAATTTGTTGCACTTGGTCTCGTAATTTTGATACATCATGTTGCATTTCTTCCTTTTATTCATGTGTCATTGTTGGCAGCGAGATCCCCTAAGGGCAGTTTTGGGGCTAAAAGCCCATGTTTAGGTCAATTTTTGTAATATAATAAAGGGTATTCCTCCCTTAGTTTTGTAAAGTAAAGTTGGTTGTAAGAGTTCTACCCACAGTCCACATATCATGGGATTGTATAAAAAGAGCTAAGATCTAAGTAGTTTTAGAGAGATACAATGGAAGATCATGTAAAAGAGTGGTAGCTCAGAGGTAGGAATCATAAGTCTTAGGTTGTAGTGTAGGTAGAGGCTCTACAACTGAGTGTGCAGAGGCCTAGGGTAGAAGTCCACAGCTGAGTGCACGGGCCCCTGTAGCTTTGTGCACAGGGTGGACAAAGTCTGTAAACACTTGGAAGATATTAATAAAGAGAGATATTCCGCAATTTCTTTGTCTTTGTTTTGTTGATACATCTGGGTATTTTATGTATGAATTTCCTTTATTGTGCTTATATCATGCACAAAAGACCGCAATTACATTAATTAATTGAACGCGTTTACGAATATCTGTTTACACGGTGTTAATTATAACTGTTTGATAAGATAAGCAAGTCACTTAGCTTAATCGGGGAACTTGTATGGCACGCTACTATAGCAGTGTGAAAGTATGTGAGCATTAGGCTAGGGCTGCGTGAAGGTCGATCATATAATTTCACCAAGGTATTTAACGCCGGAATAGAGGGTTTGTCTTACAAGCCCTAGAAAGAAGCAACCTGCGTGAAGGTAGAGATAGAAGGAATAAAATGACATCACAACCATGTCAGGGTGCGGAAACTTGGTTCCAGCATCCCCCCATACTGCTTCGGGTGATACTTTGGTCTGTGCTTCATGGGCTGATGCTGAAAGCGCTAGTAGTTTAGGGATTTTTTTGGATAATTAATGCTGAACCTGGGTCAAGCCCCCTTAAGCTAATAAATGGTTATGTTGTTGGGACCAGAATCTTTATAAGAGATGTGTGATGTTGTATCACTAGAATCCAACTAAGAAGGAGATTGGAGTCTGGTTGGATAAAAATATCCACGAATTTGCGGCTCAGGAGAATAGGAACCCGCAACTAACAAAGGTACAGTGGTTAGACAAATACCTGTATACAGAGATCCACTAGATCTTTTTCTGCTCCTTCCCTATTGAGCTATATGAGTGGATCACGAAGCTAGCAGATAGCCAAGGAAGGTGGAAACTTGACAGTCCTATTGTGTGGACCCCGGAGCTAATTAAAAAATTAGAAGCATCTGAGGACAAGATCACCCGCGCTGCCGATCATTGGCTCGATTGCGTCATAGGAGGATTTTTGACTGAATTTGTGGTGGACACCTCAATCAGCTACAACGAGGTGAAGTGATGTTTATTCGAAGGACCACGACGTAAGTACATAAAATCTTTGAATACTAGGATTAAAATTCTATTGTGCAAAAAAAGGGTTATGTAGCTACCTTGATCTTTGGAACTACGGGAAGCAAAGAAACTTATAGGAACAAAGGAAAAAAGGGTCCGGAGTATAGTCCATCGATTTCTCCTATGTGAGGTGACGAGGAAGAGATAGCGAAGGTTTCTCCACAAAGTGCTATTCAGTTAATAAGATAAGGATTCCTGAGAATACCGCCTCTGCCCACACCACCTCTAACTTCACCACCATCACCTTCAACTTTACCCATACCACCTCCACCTCCACTGCAGTTTAGTATGGAAAATACAGTGAAGCCACCTTTGTTCAAAGGCTTGGAAAATGAGGACCCAGACCAATTCTGGTTCGTTGTGAGGGCTATATGGGAAGCTCAAGGTATTACAGATGATCATATAAAGAAGGTGATTCTTGTTAGTGCTGTGCAAGTTTGCACGCAAACCTGATATATTAAGTACTCTAATGATAATCCGAATGTTGGAGTGGTAGACATCTAAGCAACACTAAATAGAGAATTTAGTATGCCTAAATTTGAGGCGCAGTCGATTATGGGATTCAAATAAATTGTGATGTAACCAGACGAGATGCCTTGAGAACTAGATCATAGGTTTAAGTGTACAATCCACGAATCCAACTTGAATTTGACAGATGGACAATATCACGAGTGGTTTGTGGCTTCGGTACTACACACTTAAGGAGTGCATTGTTGCACCAGAAGATAACCACTCAGGCGAAGGCCTTGGAGATTTCCATGAGACTACATGAAACCCTGATGCAATATCCAAATCTATGAGTTCAACAGATCCATGTGCAATTGAAGAATCTATGCCTTGAGATGCAAATTCTGAAGTAGGACAGGATGGTTCAACCAGAGGTGTGCGAGGAGCTATGATGCTTGAAATGTAAGAGTTAGGGTCATAACAAAGACCATTTCCTGGTCTTTGCTAACTATATTGCAAGAGGAGGATTGATGCCTTTAAGTCTAGAAGCTTAAGCAAGACCTAGCGCGGGGCCTGCATTATGGTGCACTATGTGTCAGGTAGCTGGAAAACATGCCACAGATAACTTTCACTTGCTATAGAAGTTTGTATAGGTACCACAACATCTATTCTGGAACTTTTGTAGGTCGGTAGGACATGATGAGCATACTTGCAGGAGCTATGAATTGATGATGGATAAAAACTACCACCTATAGTGTTTAGGACAAAAGATGGCCCTGTTATCACTCCAGGAAACTCTCCTAGGTTGCAGCTTGGAGATGCCTGGTAACATATAATCTTCAATATTGTTCTCTGAACTATTGGAATGGATAATGGTTTGTATCAAGCCATATAACCATTTCAACTCTATTTTTACTCAAGACATGCATGAACACCCTTAGCTTTACAAGGCTTTAGACCACTAATGCTCAATAGTTTGTAGATTCAATGGATAGATGGAGAATACCGACTGTACCAGTAGATGCATATATAAACACATATGAATGGCTAGCTACATGAAGTAAAATAATATTGCAAATCTAATTTATCAACGCAGAGATAAGATGACAATTATCTAGCATTAGATATAGAAGAAACATGAACAACCTGTTCAAGTGCAAGCTTAAAACAGAAGAGAAAATGGAAATTGAACATATAACAACAAAAGAAGCTTATATTGCTAGAATGAAGATGAGAAGCTTGAGTAGCAAAGTCTCTACAGTCTCCAAAAGTTGAACCGTTGTTACTCTGATCATATAAATATTTATAGGCCTTTTTACAATGCTCTTGAGCCTTCTAAGGTTCGAGAGGTCTTAATCTATCCCTCTGTGTTTTTAATTGTTTAATTCCATGACTAGGCAAGCGTAAGTTCAGAGGCCTTCTTTTGACAGCAGGGTAACTGATTTCTGGTAACTTGCTACGCTGTCTAGGAGCTTGCTCGTGCAAGAAATGCTCCATGATCATTATGTTTGTTTTGGCTATGTCATGTTGTGGCTCCATGATCGTTTCAGGTTGATTTGGCTACACCATGCTCAGATTTTTCCCTTTCCAGCCTCTGTCCGTCGGTAGTTGTCTCCTTGCAGAATTCTTCTTCCGGCATGTAGATATTATTGCATAAAGCCTCTAAGGATGGTTGGTCACCTATACCTACAATGGAATGGCTATCGGGCTTCTAAAATCCCTACAACGACCCCTTTCAAATGATAACCATGACTGTTTTATGTTTTAAACAGAAGACGCTGCAACAATGAGAAATCGTGCCCATCTTTGTTCATTTCAGACTTCAAAATTCCTTAAACATGGCCTATTCGTCTATCAAGTTTTCCCTCTGGTCGCTATCGCATGTCGCACATGGCCTATTACAATCTTCCATTTGTATTTTGAAATACGTCAGAAACATTGGAAATACATGAAAAATCGGCTTTGGCGGACATGAAAATATTATATATTTTCCTACCCAAACCCTTTAGGGTCCGGGTCTTATCGCATTGGCACTTCTCCAAGGTTCCCTTTGTATTTCTTTGAAATACGTCAAACTACGAAAATGCATTGAAAATGGCCTTCCTACGGACTTGAAATCTTATGAAATAATGATTATAATACCATTGGGTCCGGTTCATCGGATCGTGCATATACATGTGCATAGGCCTCGTCCCATGATGTTTCTCTGATTGCTATCTGCCGATGCAATTGATCGTGATCGCATATCACTCATGCCTTGGGCCCATGGTTAGTGCTCCTTATAATCGCCAGTCTTCCCTTACTCCACTGGCTTGCCTCCGCCAATTGCAACCCACCAATCTGGTCATCGGAGATTGCTGATCTGGGATGTCTCCCGCGCAACCTTAACTCCTCCTTTGTGTTTTCCCGATTGCGATTTTCCGAATAGATCTGGGCCGTTGATTGGCCAGATCTAACGGTTGCTGGGCGTTTTCATGTGTATGCCTCGGATACATGGTTTTTTCACTGTTTTTATGTGTTTTAGCCTCCCAATAGTGCTTTTCCGCCCTTCCAAGGGCTCTTCTCTTGCACTGGTTTTCATCTTTGGTAGGATTTTGCTGTCTTTTGAAGGCCTAAAGAGCATATTTGTATTCATTTTTGGGCCAAATGCCAAGAAGGCTAACACTGGCTCCTTATGGGGATGAAAGCCTCCCTATAAGGTTTCAAGAACTGCAGAACAATGCCTTTCCTGTAAAACCAGAATAAAATCTTCCTCTTAGTGTTCCATTGGCCATGGAGTCTATTTTGCAATAAAATAAAAACTGAAAAACCATATTTACAATACCAAGGATTTAAAGCCTTAAATGAAATAAAGTTTCAAGAATTGCCCATTAACTGGGCCATCAAAAACATCTCCTCCTTCCAGATTGTGCAGAATGAAAATGTTTCTCATCTGAACTTGAGTGATGACAAATGGACCCATCCATAAGGCATCAAATTTACCATGGTTTCCCTTCCTTTCCTTCAACGCACCCCATTTGAGAACCCAATCACCAAATTGGAAATTGTCCCATTTTACCTTTCTATCAAAGGTTTCTTTGATATTCTTTTGATGATTTTTAGCAAATTCATCAAAGACTTGTAAAAGCCTATTAATTTCATCATCCTCTTCAAAAAAATTCTAAGATTTGACATTGTTAGGCAAAGATGGTCTATATTTTTCATCTCTATATGCTTTCAGCCTTAGATGTTTTTCTTGAAAGGTTTTGTTCACCTGTTGAATGATAAGGTCTGCTTCGTACTTTGTTGTGTTATTTGTGACCTAAAAAGTTAATATGAAAGTTAAATGAATGCATTCCTATGTGGGGGACACAAGGACTACACCTGCCCCTGCAGCTTCCTTAGAGCAAGCTCCATCAAAGAACATGTCCCAAATCTGTGGGCCTTCTTCCTCTTTGATCTGGCAAACTGGTTTCTTAAGCTGTGTGGAGGCCAACTGAGTTCTTCAATCTGAAGAAAACGAGCTCCAAAATCAGTGTTGACAAAATAGATGGGATGATTAGTGGGATTCCTCTCATCACTGATGATATAAGCCAAATGAGCCTCTCTATACAATCTCCTATTTTCACCTCCAAAAACTGGGATAATAGCATTGGACAGATCATTTTGCAATGTTCCACCTAATCTCTTGATCCAGCCTCTCGAAAGAAACATGCCAAACTTGGGGGGTACATCTGCTACCACAATATCCATCATCATGCTCTTCATGGGTAGCTGAGACAAAGTGATGGTTAGGTCCTTGATTAATCCCAGACATTTCACTTTTCTAGAGTCAAAAGAAAATAGGTTATGATAAGGCTTGGTAATTTCAAGACCCTTTATCCATGACAGCCTTGGACAGTAGATTATGGCTGGCTCCAGTGTCTAGGAGGCAATTGTGAAGGATTTTGTCACGAATATTCAGAGAAACATAAAATGATGGGGAGTTGTCTTCACAATTTTCAATCATTGGGATGAGAATAACAGCTGGTTTGTCATCTTGCATATTTACATAATTGGTGGAGGGTTGGATGGCTTTAGGCTCAAGGGCTTCGAGGATAGATTTCTTGAAGGACTCATTCTTCACTAGTTCAATCAGAGCTATAGGTATTCTTAGCTTCTTTATTTCTAATTCAAAACTGAAAGGAGAAGGAGATTGTCAGGGCCTCTTACCTCTTGGGTTGGAGCTTTGAGGATGATAGGATTAATTGTTGGTTGCTTATGCTTATTAGCTTGCTATACTGCAGGGACATCAACTCTTTGAACAGGGGTTTCCTTGGCATTATTCATCTTCGACCTCATATTATATCTTTGCTGGTCTTCAGTTTGTAGAACAACTTCACCGTCCCACTCTTGGCTGATCTGGTCATTGAATAATGACTTTTCATAGGTAGCTAAGGTAAAAAAAGGGGCACTACCTTTGTCTTCCATACAATGGATCTCATCATCTTCTTCAAACTTCTCTTCTTCCATGACTGCATTTTGAAAAGGGGTCTTCACCCTTTGGTCTTCATTAGTATATTTGCTCCTTTGCAAAATTTGCAACTGCTCACTGGTTCTTCTATATGGATTGAGATCTCTAGGAGCAAAGGTGTTAGGAACTCTTCCTTTCCCATGGTGCCGCTCAACCTTTAATTTGGAGATTTCAGAGGTTAATGACTCTATCATCTTGGTCATTTTATCGATCTTGGGATCTGAAGATGATGAAGACTCACCCCTTTATCGTCTTTTATCAATATTTCCCTTGAGATTTTCTGCAACCATGATGTTTGGTTCTACTTCCAAGGCTGCATCCTGCATATTAGCCAAAGTAGCACACCAGCTCTCCCTCAATAGTAGGCAAAAGTCAGAATCAAAGGCACTGGCATAAATGAGTTTAGTAGAGGTAATGGTGGGTTTTACTTCAGTTGGTATTTTGTTGTACATGCAGTTAAACCTCTTATTAAAATCAGACAGAAACTCACCATTTTCCCTCTTTAAGTTCCCAAACTCAGTGTGGTAATAGAGGAGATCCTTCTTATCCCCCCAATGCTTTAGGAATGCATCATCTAAGGCCTCAATATCTGCTATAGATCTTAGGGTGAATTCTCTGAACCATTTTCTAGCCTCTCCATCTAGGCTTTGGACAAAGACTCTCATCCATGCATCATCTTCACTAATGTCCAGGTTATCAGCATAGCTATAGAATGACTCAAGATGTTTTTCAGCTGTAACACCTTCAGTCCCAATGAACTTAGGCCTATATTTCTGATATTCTCTAGTGGGCATGGCATTCAAAGGAGTGGGCAATACTAGAGGTCCATACCTAGCAGCCATGATTCCTTCCATTTTGGTAGGTGCTTGTGGTCCTGCCATAGTTGTGGTGGCTTTAAGGGTACTCGCAGTCTAAATGATAGAGGGCTGAGGAGTGACTCATAAGACTAAAGGAGTATGATGGATAGGAGGTGAGGTTTGCTTTCGGCTTACAACAAAAGGAGAACCTAAAGAATAAGGAGCTTTATGAATCTTTGAGAGTTTTTCTTCACTACTAGTATTAGATGCTATACTCTTAACATGTATTTGTTCTATTGTAGGCTTTTCTTGAAGAGATATAGAATATTGATTAGGTTTACCTGAACCTGATGCTCCTTTCTACAATACCTTTCTTTCTTTGATAATTTTTTTAGGGTCGAGTACTGGGTCAGCTTGTGGCTTTTGAGGATTTCTCTGAGTATGCATCACAAAATGAGCTAGAACTATGAAGTGGAGTCACCGAGAGGTTTTTCCTTCAGTGGATCGCCAGATAGATGATTACAACCAAAAAAGTGCCCAGACTTTGTCTATCATCAAAGCTGGTTCTGTGTCGTCTTCCAAGGAAGTTGAGCTTCAGTTTCCTCTCTTGGGAAACGACGCGAATTATGTTATCAATCCAAGAAACTATCCTAGGTTATAGCTTGGAGATGCCTAGTAACATATAATCTTCAATATTGTTCTCTGAACTACTGGAATGGATGATGGTTTGAATCAAGCCAGATAACTGTTTCAACTCTGTTTTTACTCAAGACATGGATGAAAACCCTTAGCTTTACAAGGCTTTAGACCACTAATGCTCAATAGTTTGTAGATTCAATGGATAGATGGAGAATACTGACTGTACCAGCAGATGCTTATATAAACACATATGAATGGCCAACTACAGGAAGTAAAAGAAGCTTGCAAATCTAATTTATCAACGGAGAGATAAGATGAGAGTTAAAAGAGGAGAGTCTAAAATTATAAAAATGAGTGAAGACCTTAATCAAGACAAGATCATTTAATAAATAAAATAACTAATAGAAATAAAATAAAATAAATTAAAAATTAGGAAAAATAAACAAAACAAAACAAAAATATACCCAAAGTCATATATATATATATAAATAAGAAATATATAATATATATCAAATAAAAATAATCAATAAAACAGGGTCAACAATAAAATATGGCCCTCACTGCCCATTCTAAACAAATATTAAATGTTTGCTTAAATTTTACAGGTTATTACATATTAATATTTTTAATATATAATAAACTAATATCATATTTATTTGGTTTTAATAATTAATTTAAATATTAATTTTCAAAAAACTAGCTGTTTAATATAGCCAATTACTATTAATAGTTTTAATAAATTAAGAAATAATATCATTATTTAAATAAATATTTTTTTAAAACTAGTCGTTTGTTGTTATTTAATAACATTTGTTTTTAATATATTAATAAATTAATATTATAATTTAAACATTATTGTTCAAATATAGCCTTTACTTGAAATTATGTCAATACATTGCTTTCTATTTAAGCCTTTGCCATGGTGTGCTTCTTCATTTGGTCTTGATGATGAACCATACTTGTTGATTAAAAACAAATCCCAAAAATTTTCTCATGTGATTGCTACCAAAAGACTTTGTTTAATTCATTATGGATCACAGAAGCTTGAATACAGAAATTTAAAAAACCATGTTAAATTTAAAGTTTGAAAAAAAAAATTAAGAAAAGAAATGTGAAATTTTTAGGTAATTTGTTCTATATAGTCATTTAAATTCAAAACTTTATAATTAATTAAAAATAAACGATAATATTATTATTTTAAACTTCAAAAATTAAAATTAAATTAATAATATATAAATATTATATATAAAATAATCGACAAATTTAAAATTAATTTTATATATAATCCACTTTTCTAATTTCTTTTTGACAATTTTTTTTTTAATCTAAATTTTTATCGTATCATATAAAATTCATATCCAACTTAGACTTCGAGCTTCGTAACTATGCTTTACGCAGAGCGTTATTGCATTAGTGTCACGGAGAAAATGATACACAGATACATTAGGTTTAGTCTTAGAATTTTGGCCATTTTTACCCATGTAAAGAAATATGCAATTATATAAAGCTCCTTTCATAGTCTAGATCCTTTGGCTATGAATTGTCAGTTACTGGTGCATTAAATTCAGTGAGGAGAATCATGTGAATAACAGCTAAACAAGTGGTTTGATATTTGTTGATATTTTGTGGTTTGATATTTGTTGATATTTGTTGATATTTGTGGCAATAAGACTGAAGTGGTTCCTGAGGATAGAAGCAATCTCCTGATGAGATTGAAAGGAGGTTCCCTGTTCATCCTTAAGCTTGGTTATTTTATTAGTGCCTCTGTAATTCATGGCTGATCGATGGAAAAATTTGGTATTTTTCTCCCCTTCATTCAGCCATTGAATACAGGATTTTTGTCTCCATAAAATTTCTCCCTCATTGCATCTATCGTTCCATTTTTGCAGGAGTTCACGCTCCGTGTTAATGGAGTTTTGAGATATGTCCCCTCTGAGCCAGTTGTTATGTAATAGAGTCATCTGGTCCTCCAGGGCTTTCTTGTCCTCAAAGATGTTTCCAAAGAACTCTTGGTTCCAAATTCGAAGCTTTGCTCTAATGTGCCTCAGTCTAGATTGGAGCCGAAACATTTTGGTTCCCCTAATGTCCAGATGCTTGTTCCACCAAAGTTGGATGTTGGTGGTGAAAGTTGGATGACTGAACCAGAATTTTTCAAAACGAAAGGGTATATTTTTTGGGGTGCCTAGAATGGTTGCCTGTAAAGAGATGGGCCAATGATCCGATCCACTAGATGGAATAATCTCAGATTCCACTGTGATTCTTTCAAGGAGAATGGTATCCGAGATTAGAAACCGATCAAACCTAGAGGCAATAAGATTGTTTCCTCCTCTCTTATTATTCCAAGTGAAAATGCCATTTTTTGGTTGGATGTCCACTAGGCTAGCCATTCTTATGAAAGAAATGAAGGCTTCTGCATCTCTATTTAAGGTTCGAAGTCCTCCCTTCTTTTCCCCAGAGAGGTAATCATGTTGAAATATTCACCATAGATGGCCTTAGCATGAGAGTGCCTTTGTTGCATCTTGGATAGGTTGTCGAGTAGCTGTAGTTTATCCTCTAGCCTTTGGGGGCTATAGACATTTGTGAATACGTAAGTGCCAGCTTCTCCCAGGATTTGCATTTTAATGGAAATGTAGGATCTGGAGGCCTCGACGTTAAGGAGGAGTAGGGAGTGGTGGTTCCAAAAGATGGCTAAGCCCCCTTCTAGCCCATTACCCTCTACGTCCAAGTGATCCATTCTCTTTCCCAATCTTCTCCCTATTCCTTCTAGCTTTAGCCTAAAACATTTGGTTTCTTGCAGGAAAACAATGTCTGGTTTTTCTCGTGTGACTTTCCTTTTCAATAATCGTTGTTTGGTTTGGCTGTTGAGCCCTCTTTCATGCCATGAGAGTATCTTCATAGGTAAACTATAATTATTTGGAGAGAGGGAAAGCCTCAAGGACCTTCATCTTGCCCGAGTTGATGAGCATTTGGCCGAGCTCATGTAGTGCCTCATTGTTTGTTCTTTTGCCCTATTTCTTTTTGTATTTTGCATCGGAATGAGTTTGGTGTAGGTTTTGTGCCTTGATGCCCAGTCCTTTTGTTGCGACCAAACCCCTTTTCTACCCTCTCAAGGCTGCATCCTACCTTGATAGAAAGAGGAAGTTGACCCTGTCAATCTCTTCCTTTGGAATGTGCTCCACCCCTTTTTGTTTCCATTTGCTAACTATGGTGTTAAGGTCCATTCCTTCTTGTTCTAGAGTATCATTTAGGTCCTGATCCTTTGTTCCCACTTCACTTAATGTCATTTCCTCATCCCCTTCCGCGTCTTTCCTCAATCCTGGTTCTCTGAGAAAATCATCAATTGAGATTGGAGTTGGCATTTGGTTGTTCTAATCATTCTTTTCTAGGATGTCCTTCCTCATTGTTGGTGTTTGGGTACCCTCCTCTGCTTCAGTTTCCTCTCCAAGCACCTCAAAGGCATTAATGAACCTTTTGTTGATGTTTCCTATCATTGGTTGGTTTCTTCTGTTTTTGCGGAGTCTGCCTGTGCGACGAATGAAAACATCCTAATTTTTGCTTGGGGGATCCTTGGCCTTCTCTACAGGCTTGTGCATGGCACATTCCCGGATCAGGTGGCCATGTTCATGGCATTTTCTACATCTGAAAGGTATTTTTTCGTAGTCTATGGCTTGAAGAAGACTTCATCTCTGTATGCCAACCATAGACCTCATGGAGAGCACCTAAAACGTCCATTTCAACACAGATTCTAGCACAAGATGTGTACCTTTTATAGAGGGTCACTTCGAGCGCTTGAATGAAGGTGCCTAGTTTATTGCTGATTTGCTCCAAAGCCGCTGGTCTCCAGTAGTCGATAGGGAGGGAAAACAAGTGGATCCACACAGGAACATGCTAGAATGTTTCCTGCTCTGGTGCGAAATTGTTTTCTAGGGCCTCATATAGAGGTCTTCCGAGGCATAGAAGTAAGGACCTCCATCAAAAATGCGGTCTTTGTCTTCAAGGTTTGCAAAGACCATCGTAAAGAACCCTTTGGCCCCTAGGTGGAATGTAATATCTCTTTTCGGCTTCCATGTTTTCTTGATCCATTGGCATAAGGCTTTTTCTGTGGGCCAAAAGCCCACGAACTTGCATATCACCGCATGAATAGCCATGTGATCCCTATAGGTTTGCAATTCGGGGTCAATGATGATAACCCTCAAGATTTCTATAGTTTTTGGTTTTGCATCTTCCCTGGTCTTTTGGTTGCCTGTTTTCCGCGGCCAGTTCTTCTTGGTCTGGGCCTTTCAAGGGGGAGGTTCCCGCATCCGTCGCTTCTTTGTCGTTCTTTCCCGCTCCTTGAGTGGGCTTTGATTTGTCTTTTCCTTCTAAAATTTTAATGCCTTTTTTCTGGCGTGGAAACTGGCTTTCCTTTGTATTGCCATCCATTTTTGTCTTCTTGATGAGCTCATTTTTCCCTGTGGTGTTTGAACCCGTGATCTGCACTCCTTCCAAAGGACTTTTGCCTTTGTCCATCATTATTTGTTTGTAAGAAGGGGTCCCATTGGCCCCTACTTGCTTCATCCGTTGGGCCAGGGCAGAGCCCCACTATCTTAGATCCGTGAACAAGACACTTCCCCCTGCCAGAGTGTGTTACAATGCGCAGACTGCTAGCAAAACCCTAGGTCAGATAATTGCAGAGCCGATTTTACTTAATCACTATAACTAGCAAAACCATATAAATTAAATAAATGACAAATTCAAATAACTTAACTCAAAATACATCTCCCATTACAATTTGTTTTTTTATAAAATTAGCTAAATTGTTACTATTATTATTATTATTATTAAAAAGAATTGATATATGAGTTTAACATATATATTTTAAAAAATTCGTAATAAGACCATAGAGATTTTTATAAACAGTTGTTTTTATCATATTATGGCTAAATATCTTGGCTTACTAATATGTTTAAAAACAATTATAATTCATGTTTATATAACATATTTTTGATTAATTAAATTTAATTAAAAAAGTGAGAAGAACATAACTATTTTTGAAATAAATCTCAATCTTTCTTGATTTGTGACCACTACTAAAAATATGGGTAAACATTAAATCCCTACTATCCATTTAATAATTACTTAATAATTATTAATAATTAAATTAAAATTCTAAAAACTTTATTATAAAATAAACGTAATAATAAAATGCCACAACAAAAAATATACTAAAATAAAATATTATAAGTAGAAATATATAAAAATGATAAAAAAAAACCTCTTTAAGTTAGAATCCAAGTTAACAATATGAGTTCATGATGACACTATATTGAGTTAGAATCCAAGTTAGCAATATGAGTTCATGATGACACTATATTGAGTTATTGATAAATATTATGGTGCAATTGTCAAACGAGCCATTAAGACAACCATCACTATTTACTATAAATGCAAATTGACTCATCATATTTACTTTATTTTAAATAATTCTTTCAAATTAATCTTTTTAAATGTTTTAGATTTTAGATATAAAATATGATGCACATTTATTTTAATTTGGTATTTTCTATTTTAAAATTTAAAAAAAATAGTTTTTTTTGTTTTTATGTAAAATATGATATACATCTATTTTAATTTGATATTTTCCATTTTTGAAGGTGAAGGCAATTTTATGATTAAATTTAAAATAGATTTATGAATTTTGGAAATATGATTGAAATTATAAATTAGAATTATTAAAAAATTTAAATATCACAATTCTTATAATATTAATATTTTCTAAAATTTTAAATAGAATTGGTATTTGGCGTTGGTGTTCAATTTGTTGATCTACTCAATAACAAGTTTAATTGAAATCTGGTGATTGATAAGATAGAGCTAGTGAGTACTTTATAAGCATGTATAGGTTGTTTAAACTAATGAAGTAAGCTCACAAATTTATAATTTACAATGGATTATATTGGAAAAAATGTTAGCATTATAGTAATAATATTGAATTAAGTTATTGACTTGTAAAAACATTTACAAAACATTTGGGGTGAGAAGAGGAGGAAAAGGGAGACTAAATATAATTTAGATTAGAACTAATTTATTTATATTTTTTGAGATATGCAATTGAATATTATAAATTATTGTTTTCTATATTTTTGTGATGTTATAAAATATTTAAATAATTCACACATATATAAAGAGATATAGAGATATAGAATGAAATATTATATAACTTGTTATCTATTTAGATACTTTTAGAGTTAAAAAATGGAGGAATCAATTTATAAGAGCAATTTTAATAGTAGGACTTAGTTTGAAAGTTTGGGGTATGAAAACATTCGGTATCATTTTTAGAAGTTAAATGACATTTTTTTGGAGTAATTTTTTCCCGCTTGTTAAAAAATGTAGCAAGAAAGACTCAATTTGACTTTAGCCTTAGTCAAATCGAGTAAATCGAATTTCCACATCAACAGGTCAACTTGGAGGCAATTATCTAGTGTGACATAGATCTTGTCACTCAATTAGCTTAGTAAATTTGAGTTAGAGGGCTTGGACTTCAGTTATGCATGCGTGGTTGTTAAATTTTTGTAAACTAGTTCAGTTACTTTTAGTTGTATTCAGTTAAGTAACCTATAACTATTGATAGAGGTAGTTGAAGGTTAGTTGTGTAGTGGGACAACATTCTAACTCAAAGATTTATAAGTTAACTGATTAATCAACCCAAATAGCTGGTGCATGCAAGGAATTTGAGTTCCTTAGTTAAAGTGGAGATGACGAGGCAATGTAACATTAGTTGTGGACTAATTTTGAGTGTACAAGTGTTGCATGAGTCAGAAGATCAATCCTTGGGAATTGCGCAATCAAGTTGGAGAAAATTCCTATTTTTTAGGCACTAATTTCTTCAGTATTTGGGTAGGGAAATAGGAGGCTTACTGAGCAAATAATTGGCTAAGCGTTGGCTAGAGTTTGTCATTGAGTAGAGAGAAGAATTACTCTTTTTCAGGTTGAGCTCAGAGTTGGAACCAGCAATTGTAATAGTTTCTTTATTCAATTGATTAATGAAAAGCGGTGTTACACAAAAATATCGTCACCATGACTATTTGCAGTCAGTATGGGTCCATCAACACTTATACTGACCTCCTAAGAAAGTCTCAGACCTTAGCTATTCATGTCAAGCTTTGCAAATGAGAGAAAGACATTGAAAACCAATAAAACTTTGGTTCCGCACTTTCTCTCACTTTTGCCTGCGGGCCCGCCCTCTTTGTTCATATTACCTGCGTATCTGCACGCTCTGTTTGTAAAGGGGTGGGTGCGTACCCCTGTAAAAGTCAAAAAGGCGCAAGTTTATTCTAAAAAACTCACTTTGGGTTATTCTAGATGTTTCTAGAAGGAATTTTGACGTGGATTGTTCGCTCCAAGGTGGTTCATGCATCCCAAAAGAGAAGGAGCTAATCCCTTGATAGGAGGAGCTATCCCTTTGAAGGAGGACTTTGTCCCTTTGAAGGAGGACCTAGTAACTTCCCTCCACTGCACTATAAATTAAGGCATTGGGTCAGTTGCTGGAGAGGTTAGAAGCTGAACATTTTGAGGGTAAATGCTGATGGAATTGGGACTTCCTAGTTAAACTTGAGAGGAGAGATCACATACCTTTTGGTTTCATTGGGAAGTGAGTGAAACTTGTCAAATTAGAGGAGACTTCTTGTCGGACCCTGGGAGGAGCTTGTATAGCATCAAG
>APFE030647619.1:0-10491 GCA_000404065.3 Pinus taeda
ATTTTATATATATAAAGAGTGAGAAATCTAAAAGTTTTTTAAAGATAGATTTGTAATTAATTTATTTTTTAATAAAGAGTTGACACATATATATTAAAAATTATTTATTAGTGTAGGTCCATCTTAATCATGGATTTAGCAAGTGCTGAAAGGGATCAAATTTCTTGATCTTCATACCTCTTTTAGAGTTTAAAACTTTAAAGGTTTACATCTCAAGAGATTTGATCCCTCTTGATGATTAATATATTCATAGTTATAATGGATCTATGTTTTCTACTTCCAAATTGGATTGCAACATATATTAGCAATTTAATGTGTCAAATGTGAATTATAAATTATCTATATAATGTGTGCGTGTGTTTTTCTCAAAATCAACATAGATCCATCTTAATTTTGAATGTACCAAGATCCAAAAAAAAAATATTTCACATGCCAAAAAATAATGCATTTCAAAAATATTTAATCTCTTATAAACTTAATAGATCAAAATTAAAAATAAATCTATATTAATAATAATTATAATCAAAACTTACACTTTACGATTTTCATACATTTATAATTATAATTACACTCAAATATCATGTCACAAAACACTCCATAATTTAGTATATATTTCATATTTTCAAACCATACAAAATATTTACCTCTCAGAGGAAAAATGATTACTTAGGCGAGAACTAAATTGAATTTTCTCATTTCTTCCTTAGACAAATATACTAGATAAACTTTACAATCCAAATTCTATTTTTTTAATAATAAAATTTTACAATAAATTACATAATATATTCCACTTTCTTAATTTATAAATAAAAAATGACAACTATTTAATATAATAATTGTTTATTTATATAAACATCTCCAAATCATTATATCAGCATGTACCATATTAAAGTCGTTTTTTAAAAAACGTATTTTCCCATATTAAAATAAAATATCCTTTTATCCTTTTAACTCATATCCACGTGTGAATACCACCTCATACATACTTTTTCAAAGGAAAAAAACAACCACTAAACGAAGGTCGTTACATCATAGTAGAAGGCTTTTCCCAACGTGGATTGATTACTTTATCAAATATTTAATATTTTTAAACTTTATCACACGTTTTTCAAATTTTTTTTAACAATTATATGTTTATCAATTCTTTAAATTTTCTATGAGATATTTGGGAATTCATAATTAATTATTTGGATGTTAAATCCTATCTTACATATATTCGAGAACGCTTGATAATATAAATGTAAGTTGAAGGGTTTGAAATGGATAAGATATTACATATTAAAAAAAAGATTTACATTATAATATATTAAGTTATTCATATTTTTTAATATGAATTCATAATTAATTATTTGGGAATTCATAATTAATTATTTGGATGTTAAATCCTATCTTACATATATTCGAGAACGCTTGATAATATAAATGTAAGTTGAAGGGTTTGAAATGGATAAGATATTACATATTAAAAAAAAGATTTACATTATAATATATTAAGTTATTCATATTTTTTAATATATAGATAATTTTTGACTACAATTTTTATTTGTGAGAATGATTTGTTTGTTAATTGAATGGTTTAAAATCAAAATAATGTTTACATAGTTTTAACTTGATTTTATAGAGGTTTTTTTGAGAAGTTCCCTTCCTTTTTTTTTAAGAATAAAATTAATATTGTTTTTTGTTTAATTTATAATTATTAAAAAAAATGTTTTTAAAATATATAAATAAAATTTTGTTAATATATTTGAAATAAATTTGTTTAATGTTATTTATATATATATATAATATATTATATATATATCATAATTTAAAAATTTATAATAAATAAGGATATAACTTTTAAAAATATTAAATATGTTTACTAAATATAATAATTTCTTGACCTCAAACTATATAATATTAGTATTATACAAATTATATATTGCATTTAACATTTTTCCAAAATAATTGTAGATACTTCATTATATTTAATTAATGACTTAAGGAACTTTAAATATTATGATACCTCTCTATATTTTATAGTCTGGGCATCAAGATGATCTACCTATCTCATTGTTCAAAATAACACAATTTCATTTATCTCTATTGGCGACCTCTGATAATGATCTTGGCTTTTATAGCAAATATTTTTAGAATAAAAATATGTATATGTGTTATAATTAAAATAAGTGTATATATTTCATTGTATTTAATTAATGATTTCAGGCACTTTAAATATTGTGATGCCTTTTTTGCATTTCACAATATTGTGATGCTCTTTTGCATTTTCCATAGTTTGGCATCAAAATTGAATCTACCAAATTCCATTACTTTTTAGATTATCAACAATTTTATTGGTATTGTAAATATTTTTTCAAATAGAAATTATTTATATATGTTATAAAAATTAATAATAATAATAATAATAATAATTATTATATTTATATTTAGTTTTATTTACAAGAATTTTATAGATTTGGTATTAAATTGTGTCTTTTATGAATATAGTGATCACATTTTTATTGATTCTATGGTAAAGTTTAATAATTATCTTGGTTCATTTAGTAAATATGTTGATTTACAAGATAAAGTGATGTTAAATGCCAAACAACATATATTCTTGATAACATGGTAGTTAATTTATTGATAGAAATTAGGGTTTTTAAAATTGTTTTATTTTCTTCGGTAGTTGAGTGGGGGGGGTGGGGTGAAGCATGAGATTGACACCAAGAAATTGAGAAAATATGTCATGTGTGCTAAAATTTGGGGTCCATAAGCTTGGGATCTTCTATGAGACAAGGAGCTGATTGAAGTCTTTCTATTATGCAAATTCATTCCCAAGCTCTCATTTCCTTGAATTGAAGCCCCCCAAAAGCTCCCAAGATCCTAGAATTATTTTTAACTAATTGGTGACATTTTGTACCTATACCCAAACTCTCAAAAATATTGAAATGATGGGAATGAGTTTTGGAGATGCTCAAGAGTAGTTCTCATGCAAATACAATTAAAAACTAACTTAAAACACATATACCTTTTTATACAAAATTTGCATAGCTTTATGCTTATCATAGCTCTTAACTTTATATATTAGGATAGCTAACACCCAATTAGTACATGATCCCCTCTTAAAGAGTATGAAGGACCATTGGTTGATAGGCAATTACAATAAACTCATATTAATTTTTTTTCTTTAGCATTAATATATTTTCTTAAGTGGCCAAGTTTGTTTGGTTATGTATCATTTCCCTCTTTAAGGGTTTTAACCATGTAATACACTAGTGTAATGATGTTTTATCCATTTGTGTAAGTAGTTGCTTAAGGTGTTCACTTGTGTGGAAATACAAGTTTATCAAACAATAATCTTCAATCCTTTATTTTTGAACATGATTGAAACATGCATTAACATTTTAATGCATATAAAGTGAATCATAAATCAAATATTTCAATTTCAACTATATACATACTATATAAAATAAAATTATATATATATGGTTAGACGAAGACCTTCCTCTAGCTAGCCGGTACAAAAGAAGCTTTGAAGACCCTGGGAGAATTTCTTTGTGTTTAATTTTAAGGTATGTTCTATGCTTAGAGAAATTTATTTCAATTTTCACAGTTAGCTCAATATCTTTTCAGATTAGCAAATCACATCAGCATTAAAGTAAACTGTAGATAGAACATAAACATAAATCACAGAAGACAAGCCAAGACAAGAGGACACAAGATGTGGCGCTAGCCAAGGACAAACCCCAATGTGGGGAAACCCTTGATCAATTCTTCTTATAAATTCTTCAATAGTTCAACATAGAGAGAGATAGTACATGTACATCAGAAGTCAACATTTTGACTTATCAAAATAAGAGCAGAGATCTTCTCTAAGAAGATGGCACATGAGGCAGCTGATCTGAACTCAAGTCAAGGCATGCACTTCAACTAATCCTCCAAGGTGATTCCATCACCATGCAACACCCATCACTGTGCTGCACCTCATCATCATGTTGCACCCATCACTGTGCTGCAACCAATCATTGAGCTACTCTTCATCACTATGCTGCTTCTAATTACTGAGCAGTACCACATCATCAACAAGCTGTTGCAATGCATCATGCTGCTACTATATCTACATGCCCATCATCACCATGATGTACTATTATGCTGCACCATACTTGTGTTGTACCATACTGCACTATGTTGCATCCATCCTTGCTATCACCTATATGTTGCACCACCATCATTGTGCATTATGTTGCACCATTCATCATGCTACACTAATCATTGTTGCAACCAAACATGTTGTCTCTAACACCATGCTACATCCAACAAACACTCATCCATGCTTGATGTAATATATATCATTATGATACACATACAACATCCAATATTCAGGCGGTAGAGAGCTTCTCTAGGACAACAACCAAGTCCTCTAACAGTCTTCCTTAACTACTTCTAACAACCCTCCTAAACTGCCTCTAGCATCACTCCTAAACAGCCTCTAACAACACTCCTAAACAACCACAAAAAACCCTCCTAAACAACCTCTAATAGCACTCCTAAATAGCCACTAACAGCCCTCCTAAACAACCACTAATAGCACTCCTAAACAACGGATTGAGTTCCCTTCATGGATTGTGAATTGACAGCATCCAGGGCACCATATTGTGACTCATAAGAATGCGGTTACGAAAGCGTGAACCGTCTTCCTTTTTACTACATTTAGGCCTTAACCATGACTATGGTTAGGCCTTAACCATTGTTGTTTTTAGAGCTTAACCCACTGCTGCGTTTAGGGCATAATCCACTACTGTGTTTAGGGCTTAATCATTGCTATGTTTAGGGCTTAACCCACTGCTGCATTTAGGGCTTAATCATTTATGCGTATAGGGCTTAACCCACTATTGCATTTAGGGCTTAACCCATTTTTGCGTTTAGGGCTTAATCATTGCTGCATTTAGGGCTTAACCCACTACTGCATTTAGGGCTTAATCAGTGTTGTGTTTAGGGCTTAACCCACTACTTCATTTAGGGCTTAATCATTGTTGCATTTAGGGATTAACCATTGCTGCGTTTAGGGATTAACCCACTGCTATCTTTAGGGCTTAATCATTGCTGTGTTTAGGGCTTCTTCATTAGGGCAGTGTAAAGCCTAGGCCACTACCTCTAGATAGCATTGAACCTTTCTTTATTAGGGCAGCATTATCCCTTAGGATCTCTACTCCTACAAAAACCCAAAGACAATTGGAGAGGAAGGGATCCCAAGTGAGTGTGTCCAAATGAATTTCAAGGAACCTCTATTTATACTAAAACGTTTAGCACAAGTGGGGGCAATTTCGTTGCTAGCCGACCTTGATGAATTGTCCCATAACATAAAAAAATTCATATCTCTATGAATAATTATCGGAATCGGATGATCTTTAGATCAATCCCACACCTATCAATGAGAGGGATCCAAGAAAAATATCATCTTCCATTAATAAGATGACCCACATGGATTTTTTCCCTAGTTGTCAATTTTAACACTCCCTCTCAACTAGGGAGAACTCCATCCACTGATCCATATGTCCGATTGTACTATCTCTGCCATCAGTGCCCTGCACTGCTCTATGTTGTTGAGCTCTGCTTTGCTAAACCATGAAGAAGAAGAATTGATCGAGAATATCTCATACCATTCTCTATTGACCTGAAGTCAGTTTCATCTGAAGAGAGTGTGTCACATCACTCTTGTTGACCTGAAGTCAATTTTATTGATCCCAAATCTATATCACAAGAGAGTGTCTCAAACCTCTCATACTGATCCCAGATCAATGGAGGTCATCCTAGCATAGGGAGTACAGTATATACAACGATGTGTCCATTGATAGTACTACTATGGTCCCTAACCCCATTTCCCTGCTCATTGATCAGATGAGAGGTACTTCCCATGAGTCCTAGACTGCATGGGTAGGATGCCTTGACATGAGAACTAATCATCCTGCCCACAGGAGAATGAATCATCCTGCCTCATAGTCGCCACGGGAGAACTAATCATCCCGGCCCACAAGAGAACTAATCATCCTGTTTCACAGTTGCCACAGGAGAACTAATCATCTCGGCCCATAGGAGAACTACTCATCCTGTTCCATAGTTTCCATGAGAGAACTAATCATCCCGGCCCACGGGAGAACTAATCATCCTATTTCACAATTGCCACAGGAGAACTAATCATCCCGTCCCATAGGAGAACTAATCATCCTATTCCCCAGTTTCCACAGGAGAACTAATCATCTCAACCCACAAGAGAACTAATCATCCTATTTCACAGTTTCCACGAGAGAACTAATCATCTCAGCTCACATGAGAACTAATCATCTTGTTCCACAGTCACCATGGGGTATCACAGGGGAAGGTTGAACCTATCATCCTCTACATAGTGCACCAGCAGGGGAGGGTGAGTCGTCCTATGGTCGTAAGTTGCTCCAGTAAGTACCCCAAGCCCCCCATAGCTCCCAGAGCTCAATGCATGCAACATGCAGGACCCTTATAAGAAGGTCTCTCAACGACTCCAAGTCATTCGAGAAAGTCACAAGTTTGACCTTTCCCGAGGCTTTGACAAAATGTCTACGAGCTATACATTAGTCTCAATGCAATGGAGCCTCCTCGCTCATCGACTTACCATATCCTATATAAGGCAGTATCTGATGTCTATTTGCTGGAGCAATCATCGAATATGGGATTCCTCAATAATTGAATCCCCCCTCTGGTTGTCACAAGGAATCACAGTGGTATTCATCATGTGCACAAACAACTCACTGAAGAGCTTCCACAACCAGACAACTTCACATGAGATCATACTCGTAGCTATGTATTTGGTTCTCAGCGATGCTTATAGAAACCAAATTCTGCTTCCTGCTCATCCATGATATTGAAGCAGAACCCAAAGAGAGCCAGTGCTAAGAAGTGATCTAGTGATCCTCCACATTGTCTGCCCAGTCAGCATTCGAATAATCATGTAGTTTCATATTTCTGGCAGTGTATCTCAATCCATGAGAGATTGTGCCCCAGAGATATCTCAGAAGATTCTTGGCACCAATCTAGTGAGGCTCAACCAAATATGAGCTCACCATACTAACTGCAAAACATATGTCCGGATGGAAGTTCACTAAGAACATCAAGGCAAACGAGTTTATGGAACTCAGAGGAATTTCCCAAATCTGGTCCGGCATCATCACCATATAACTTCTGAAAGTTAAGATCCTCGAGGTAGTCGTGGGCTTATAGTTTACCATTCCACATTCGGAATCTAACTCCCTCTTACTTCTACAAGTGAGAGGATTTGCACCTGTCAGAAATAGGTCGTCCTCAGAAGGTGTCGATATGAGAGGTCGATCCTTCGATCAATGGTTTGGATCGGTTTCACTCCTAGTGAATCTCAGCTTCATCAGAAAGCTATCAATCATCTCAAAGTATGCCCGAGGTGTTTTGCTTCAAGCCATATAGGGCTTTCTTCCACCTGTATACATGAGATTCCCGATTATGAATCTCAAAATCCTCGGGTTGTTCCAAACTTGTGGACCTGCTACAGGACGAGAATGGTCCCCTTGTAAGATTTTCCTTCAATACATCTTAGAGATGTACCTTCATTCTCCTTTTGAATTCAGGAATCCCAATCACCATCTGACTCACATCAGGACGGGCCCCATAATAGACCTCCGATGTTATAAATGAGATCTGCCAATTGACATGGTCCCCAATGGACCATCCTGCTGTTAAGTAAACTTGACTCAGATAGGGTCAAATGAGGTTAAACAGTGATGGTTTTGGGGCACATGGTATTGTGCACCCATGGTATTCTGCCCGTGGTATTATATGTAATGGAGCCTATAAAAGGCTCAAAGGACTTCATTGTAATGCAAGGGCCTGGAGGTGAGCAGTGAAGGCTCACTTGGCCAGATTGGCCAGGGTTTTGGCCAAGGATAATGAAATTTCATTATGATCGGGTTTTTCCCCAGATTTGGGGTTTTCCCACATAAACATGTGTGTTTATGTGTTTATGGTTGTTTCTAGTTATTTTTATATTTATTTCTCTCAGTAATTCTCTCTAATTAATTTGTGTTCTCTGGTAAATTTCTTAACACCTGCAACTTGATACAAATTTCCAACCCTGAACTCATCAGTAAAAGCATATTTGAAAATTATATTTTCAAACATGTACCTTTTCATCGATGAATGCCACCCTATAACCTTTAACTTCCATTGCCGAAATGGACACCAAGTTCTTCTTGTGATCAGGTACATAAAAGAGATTCTATAAATGAATCAAGTTACCCTCATTCAATTGCGGGGTAACATTCCCTACACCCTTTCTAGGATAGGTGGCATCGGCTCCAAGTATAATCCCATGATTGTTTCCATCTCTACCAAATTAGAGAGTGCACCCTACTATCTGATGAAGTGCCTTGAAGCACTACAATGAATAAGACAGATTCCCAAAGAATCTGAAGGTGAGGGCCAATACAAGATAACGCTTCTTTATCTTATCAAAAACAACATTTGATTCTCCATACCTGGGGTTCCTTGCTTTTTTTTTTTTACAGAGTCAGCCATTTCCTTGATGACCTGCATTACTTGTCATTCCTTTGATCATTGAAGATGTCCCTGGAATGATTGTTATCAACAGATGTGTCTTTGCCATTCAGACACTCCTTCGCATAATGGTTGAACTTATTGCAACCAAGGCATCTACCTTTCCTTCCACCCTTAGATCTAGACTTCTCAATGAAGTGATATTTAGGTAGCCCATCAGAAACTTCCACTGCGCCATTCGGATAATATTATCTGCTTCGACTTCACCCTCAGTGAATTTGAAGAGGGATGAGGAATCCACTGATCCTTTTGTCCTTTCCCAACTATCTTTGGTGATTTCTCTTTCACTCTTGATTGGGAATTGTCTTCACCTCAGCTCTGATACCATGTTAATTTTAGGTATGTTCTATGCTTAGAGCAATTTATTTCAATTTTCACAGTTAGCTCAATATGTTTTCTAGATTAGCAATCACATCAGCATTAAAGTAAATTGTAGATAGAACATAAACATAAATCATAGAAGACAAGCCAAGACAAGAGGACACAAGATGTGGCGCTAGCCAAGGACAAACCCCAATGTGGGGAAACCCTTGATCAATTCTTCTTATATTTTCTTCAATAGTTCAACAGAGAGACAGATAGTACATATACATGAGAAGTCAACATTTTGAATTATCAAAATAAGAGTAGAGATCTTCTCTAAGAAGATGGCACATAAGGCAGTTGATCTGAACTCAAGTCAAGGCATGCACTTCAACTGATCCTCCAAGGTGATTCCATCACCATGCAACACCCATCATTGTGTTGGACCTCATCATCATGTTGCACCCGTCACTGTGCTACACCCAATCATTGAGCTGCTCTTCATCACTATGCTGCTCCTAATTACTGAGCAGTACCACATCATCATGTTGTACTCATCATCAACAAGCTACTACAATGCATCGTGTTGCTACTATATATACATGCCCATCACCACCATGCTCTACTATTATGCTGCACCATACTTATGTTGCACTATGTTGCATCCATCCTTGCTATCACCTATATGCTACACCACCATCATTGTGCATTATGTTGCACCATTCATCATGCTGCACTAATCATTGTTGCAACCAAACATGTTGTCTCTAACGCCATGCTGCATCCAACAAACACTCAACCATGCTTGCTATAATATATATCATTATGTTGCACATACAACATCCAATATTCAGGCAGCAGAGAGCTTCTTTAGGACAACAACCAAGTCCTCTAACAGTCTTCCTTAACTTCTTCTAAAAACCCTCCTAAATAGCCTCTAACAGCACTCCTAAACAACATCCAACAACATTCCTAAACAACCACTAATAGCCCTCCTAAACAACCTCTAAGAACACTCCTAAACAACCACTAACAACCTTTCTAAATAGCCACTAACAACACTCCTAAATAGCGGATTGAGTTCCCTTCATGGACTGTGAATTGACAGCATGTAGGGCACCATATTGTGACTCATAAGACTGTGGTTAGGGCAGCATGAACCGTCTTCCCTTTCACTGCATTTATGCCTTAACCATGACTGCGGTTAGGCCTTAACCATTGTTGTGTTTAGGGCTTAACCCACTACTGCGTCTAGGGATTAATTCACTGTTGCATTTAGGGCTCTTAATCATTGTTGCATTTAGGGCTTAACCCACTACTGCGTTTAGGGCTTAACCATTGTTGCTTTTACGACTTAACCCACTACTGCGTTTAGGGCTTCACCTACTGTTGTGTTTAGGGCTTAACCCACTACTACATTTAGGGATTAATCATTGTTGCATTTAGGGCTTAACCCACTGCTTTTTTTAGGGCTTAATCATTGTTGCATTTAGGGCTTAACCATTGTTGCGTTTAGGGCTTAACCCACTGCTTCATTTAGGGCTTAGTCATTGCTGCATTTATGGCTTCTTCATTAGGGTAGCGTTATCC
>APFE030647623.1:1654-24572 GCA_000404065.3 Pinus taeda
GAAAAAGACACAGAAAAGAAAACTCCAGAGGTCCTTTTTCGTAGAGTTGTGTCTCTCGGGCCCGAAAAAGTATAAAATGATGCCCAAAGAACCGCTCGATCATTACGACCGAGGAGTACTTTTCATGAATAGTGATTTCGACCTGAAAAGGTAGAAAAGGGATCAAAATCACGTCGTTTTGTAACCATTAACGAGTTTGAAACGACAAAAACCCGGTAATCTTTTTATATTTTAACGGTCGATAAAAGAACTTAAAACGACCGCCCCTTAGTAACCATTTAACGAGCCAAGAGGGACAACTCGGCAATCTTTTCCGCTTTAAAAGGTCAGGAAAAGAGCTGAAAGTGGACCATAAGTAACATTTTCTTATGTTTTACCGAGCTTGAAAGAGGTAAAATGAAGCTCGTTTGATATATGTATACATATGATTATGGTTTCTTATTGTGTTTTCATGTGCTTGCTTGTATGATGTGTTATTTACAAATTTCGCAAATGTCTATCTAATACATGATTAGCCAATGCATCAGATAATGTGTTCAATTGTCGTGGAATATGTTGATATGTAATAAACTCAAAATTCCTTTCTAACAATATTACACATAAATACAACCTTAAAATATGATGGTCTCTGACGGAATAACGCCTATTGAGCTGGTGGACGATAAGCTGAGAATCCAGGTTTACCACTAATGCGCGAATACCAAGATTAATTGCTTCAGTAAGGAGCTCGATTACGGCACAATACTCGGCGACATTATTTGTGGTACGACCCAAACAGACACCTTGAAGATCTATCAGCTCACCATGAGGATCATAGATCACCCATGCCGCAGAGGATAAGTTACGAGTACTGCGGCAGGCACCATCAGCGAAACCAATATAAGGTGTATTAGACATCTACACAAGAAGCGGAAAACACAATAAGCGACAAGCGACGATCGAGTCTATAAAAAATTCTAACACACATACACAACACACTTGCTAGAGTACATGTATATACAAAAAGAAGTGTACTAGCATCATGCATAGTACTTTTTCAAATATAGCCCATTACGAGGCTACGCGAGAGGATTTCCTTCATAATCTATTAACTCATAGGCTCCTTTGTCCAAAACTTTCTTGACAATATAAGGGCCTAACCACATGGATTCGAGTTTTCCTAGTCCTAACTTTTCGTTTGCCTGATCATAGAGGAGAACTAAGTCTCCCTCATTAAAGGAATGTGGACGAACAGTCTGGTCAAAGTGAGATTTGACCCGCCTCTTTTGCGTTTCAATGGCCAGATTAGCCAGGTGACGAGTTTCATCTAGACGCTCCAAATAAAGGAGGCGTTCTTCTAATGGGGTAGTGTTAGGAAGTAGCTCGACGGCTAATTTTAATGAAGGCATCTCACACTCGATCGGAAGGGTAGCCTCTAGTCCATAGACTAGTTGAAATGGAGTGAAACCAGTGGCATCCTTCACGGAAGTTCGGTAAGCCCACAAAGCAGGGAACAACATCAAATGCCAGTTGGACTTGTGCATGCCAACGCTGCGCTAAAGCATAATAACCAAGATCTTGTTGATCGCTTCAACTTGGCCATTGGATTGAGGATAGTACGGGGTAGAACTATCGTGCTTTAAGCCCAGCTGGGTTGTCAGTTCATTCATCATATGATTCTGGAAATGCTTTCCGTGATCAGTGACGATGGCTTGAGGGACGCCAAATCGCGAAATAACATGATTAAACAAAAATTGCGCCGCTGTGTGACCGTCCTCATTGAGTGTAGGCATCGCCTCGGCCCATTTAGTAAAATAATCAACAGCGACGATAATGTACCCATGACCCCCGGTCGAGCGAGGGTTATAGGTAACATAATCAATGCCCCATTTGGCAAAAGGGCTGACGGTAACAATAGGGTGCAAAGGAGCAGCGGGTGCCCGCATCTTCCGTTGGAAAATTTGGCACTCGTGACAGGAACGGACTGCAAGAATGCAATCTTTGAAGATGGAAGGCCAAAAGTAGCCAGCACGGAGAATTTTCTGAGCAGTAGCATAGCCAGACATATGGCTGCCACAAGCACCTGAGTGGCAGTCATTGAGGACTCTCTCAGCTTCCTCGTGAGTAAGACAACGTCGGAGAAAAGAGTCGGCGCCGAGGCGATACAAAGTATCCCCAATGATCCGATATGGTTGGGATTGATGACGAATCCTTCGTCGAGCGTCTTTAGAAGTGCCTGGGCGGAAGGAGGACGTTTGCAAATACGTGATTATGTCACCATACCAGGGGTCGAGGGTGCTGATGAGAAACAAGGTCTCATCCGGGATGTGATCTTCCGTATGAGATGGCGAAGAAGAAGATGGCAAAGAGAAAATTAACTCAGCGAAAACCAGCAATTTCTTAGACTTGGCGGAAGTGAACTCCAAGTCAAACTCTTGGAGGATGACAATCCACTTAGAGTATTTGCCCCCTAGCAACTGGCATGACAAGATATATGTCATGGGGTTGCAATCAGAAATCACTGTAGTAGTGCGCAGCAGAATATAGTGGCGGAAACGTTGGACCACGCAAACAGCGGCTAACGCCAACTTCTCGACATGTGCATATCGAGTTTCCGTGTCAAGGAGGTTTCTACTGAGATAATAAATGACATGCTCGGTGTCATCGTCGTCAGTTTGGACAAGAACCATACCAATAGTGGTGTCGGCAGCGGTTAAATATAGGATGTAGTCACGATGATAATTTGGAGGCCGAAGCAATGGAGCAGAGACAAGGAGATCTTTGAGACGCTCAAAAGATTCTCGAGCCACCGCATCCTAGTGAAAAGGGACATCCTTTTTAAGTAGTCGCGTAAATCCTTTAGCCACTTCGGCGTAGTTTGGGATAAAACGACGTAAAAAGTTCGCTTTTCCTTGCAGACTTTGCAGTTGGTATAAGGAAGCAGGGGGAGGGAGATTCACAATAGCTTCGACTTTGAGGGGATCCAGACGGATGCCCTCTTGGGAGACGACAAATCCGAGAAGTCGACCTGTTTCTACGCAGAAGACACACTTATGAGGATTAAGCCTGATATTGTAGGGTCGACAGCGAAGAAAAATTTCACGAAGATGAGCAGGGTGGTCTTTACGCTTAGCCGAATGAGCTGGAAGATCATCCAGATAAGGCTGTACAATGTGTCGGATGTCATGAAAAGCATAAGACATTGCACGTTGGAATGTAGCCCCAGCATTTTTGAGACCGAAAGGGAGCTTCTTATAAGCAAAGGTACCCCACGGACAGATAAAAGCAGTTTTGTGTTGATCAGCAGGAGCAATATTGATCTGGTAATAACCAGAAAAGCCGTCCATGAAAGAGTACATTTCGCTTCCCGCACACTCGTCGATAATCTGATCAATGAAAGGTGTGGGGAAATTATCTTTTGGACAAGCCCAATTGATATCACGATAATCAACACAGACACGGATAGTTCCCTGTTTTTTAGTGACAGGTACAATATTGGAAACCCAATCTGTGAGCGGTATAGGGTAAATGAAACCAGCTTTAAGAAGTTTTTCCACTTCGGCCTTGATCGTTGCAGCCTTTCGAGGGTGTACTTGACGTAAACGTTGTCGAACAGGCTTAGCACCAGGGTATGTAATGATTTCATGCACCACGATGCTAGGATCAATGCCGGGCATTTCTTCATAATACCAAGCAAAAACATCGCGAAATTCGCGAAAAAATTTCGAGTAAATTTGAATCTCCTCCAAAGTACAAGTGACTCCGATATGAACATGTTCGACAATCCCAGGTTTGATAGAGATGTCGATGGGTTGGGTTTGCGTGATGTTCGCCATATTACCTTCAGAAGATGAGTGATAAATGTGAACAGGGGACTGAAGGAATCAGAATGGGGAACATGGAGAAAACCGTTGAATAGCAGTTGGCTCATTCTGAGGGACAAAGAGCAACGAGGAACGATGATGGGTATGGTGCCAAGGAGGTTCCTCGAGAGACATGGTCTCTATAATGGCTTCATCGGAAGAGAATATCTCATGTAAAGGATCTGAAGAAGCTAGAGCTACAATCCCTAGAGATGGAGCGAGTGTGTGAAAAATTTTGCTCGAAAGAGCAAGTTCAGAAGCCGATGCAGCGACGATTTCAGCATAGTTGAGTTCGGCTAGACTCAACGGCATTTTGTCGCCCCATGAATCTACTTGGTCGATGGGAGGAACAACCCATGGATCGAGACAAGTAGAGATCATATTGATGGAAGCGACATTGGGAGGTGAGGCTGGAAAAACACCCATAAGGGCAGGATCTTTAAAAAGTCCGCGACCGAGACTCTCAACGACTTCGTGGTATGTTCCACAAAAGGGATAGTTCCTTCTGAAGAGGAAGCGAAAAAATTCAGCTGGTCGACCGTAATAATCTTCCCTTGGTGAGGGAAGCAGATGATACAAAAATAGGATGAAGCAATGGCTTGCATCGCATAAATCCAGCTGCGTCCGAGAAGGAGGTTGTACGTTAGAGTAGCGTCAACGACTTCAACTTCCATCTCGACCATTTTTCCTTCCAAAGAAATGGGTAAACGTGGGAGAATACCCTAAGGACGTGAGGCTCTTCCATCGAAACCTTCCAAGGTTGTGGGAGACTGACTCAATGTTAGAGAACCAATAACTTTCCAACAGGCCACAGACATGATGCAAGTGGAAGCACCTTCATCAATAACTGTGCGATGAATAGTTTTCTTATCAATAACTACCTGTATGAGAAAGGCGATTTGGGGAGGCAGTCTCTGAGTATGGCGGTTTAAATCGAACGTAATCAAATCCGAATCTACCGGATCTATACCACCGATGGCGGATAGAAAGGACTTCCTCTGAGAGGGGCAGCTCTGGAGAACTTCTAAATCCGACATAGCCGACAGAGTCTGGGCTAAATCCTCAACGATATTATAGTGCTGAGCAGCACGGGCATTTGGGTTGTAAGAAGATTTCCGGAGTACTCCTTTTGGAGGGGGTCGAACAGGCACTTCAGCACTAGGTCTCTCGATGTGGAGAGGGCTTAAACTGAAAGGAGGAGAACTGGGGGTGACCTCAAGCTCCTTGCCGGTAGATGGATATTCTTTTGTTCGTGTACTGATGTTAATAGGGACCGTACCCGCCATAAACACTTGGGAACCGAAAGAAGAGGGAGGTTGAGAGGGGTCATCGACCATTTGGGTCTGCTGTGAAGGAAAGGGTTCTTTAAGAACTGCAGGAACCCCAGGAGCGCCTTTCAACAAACGACTAACCTCAGACCGCCGAGCGCAGTCTTTGGTGTAGTGGTCCTCATCACAGATAAAACAAGGATACTTGGGTTTGCGTTTGACACTCTCCTCAGGTTGAGGTTTAGGTTGTTCCTGCTTAGGTTATTCCAGTTTGTTTTTTCATTTCTCTTTCTTCTTTGATTTCGAGGTTTTGTCAGTCTTGGTTGACTGAACGACATTAACCTCGGAGGTAGATTTAGGAGGAGGAGTAACCTGGGAAGTGTTTTCATTTGGAGTATTAGATTTTTGCTTCCCAGGGTTCGCGGAATTTTTCTTGGAGGATGAACTCACAGACCCGATAATGCCGTCAACTGTAGGTGTTGGCAGGGTTTTGGATGTTCCAGGTCTAGGGGCATCAGGCAAATAATCATATAATGTACCTGACTGAGAATAAACTAAGTCAAGGTATTGAGCGTGCGCAATAGCTTGCTCTTCAGTAACGCATGCTCCCATTGCAATATCCCGAGCTATTGGAGGCACGAATGAAGTCGTGAACCAATCCGTGAGAAGCTGGTCGGGAATCGAAAATTTAATCATACGTCTACACCGTCTCCATTCATGGATATGATCAGAGATGTGCGTAGCAATTGATTGTCGTAAGGACGTAAGGAGGTGCGTGCCCGTTTCATATCGAATGGGCAACTGAAAATGTGTAAGGAATGCCATAGCCATTGAGTTGAACTCCTGAAAGGATCCGTGATTTAGCTCAATATACCATTTAGCGGCAGAGCCGGTGAGCATCCTTTGAAAAAGGCGAAGCCGAATCGAATCATTAAGCCATGAATTAGATGAGCACCATAGATGATACGTCATGACATGAGCTTGCAGATCTTCATTAGCTTTGCCATCAAATTTCGGGCAATCACCAGGAATCTTGGTGGGAACCAGAGGCCAGTAAGGATTATGAAGGATAGGGTCATTAGTCAATTTAGACACATCCGGTAGTTCGAGAGTCGCTAAAAATGGTAATTGAGGATTAAATGACATCTGAGGCTGCTGGGTCGATGGGACGCCCGGGTTCCAACCAGGTGGTGGTGGCTCCCAAGGACCTTGCCTTGATGGATTTGCCCCCATAGTATGCTGGGTATAGGGGTTAGCGTTCTTCCCCCCAACATATGGGTTACCAAACGATGCTGCAGAAGTGGCATGTGGCTATTGGTAATTTTGGTAAGGAGCAAACAGAGGTTGGCCTTGGGGTTGCTGGCAACCGTAATGCGGTGGGACCCCAAATTGGGTTTGAGATTGACCTCCAACCTGCATTTGAGAACCAAACGGATTTTGAGATCCAACCTGGATTGAGGTGCCAGGTTGAGCAACACCAGTAGATGGGTAACCTTGGGCTATCTGAGTGAAGGGATAACCTTGCTGGTATTGAGGTTGGCCCACTTGCTGATACTGAGTTTGGCCTACCTGCTGATGCTGAGGTTGGCCTCCCTGCTGATACTGGGGTTGGCTTCCCTGCTGATACTGAGTTTGGCTTCCCTGCTAATACTGAGGTTGACCTCCCTGCGGATATGCAGTAGAGGGTTGTCATCCCATACCAGATGGTTAGGTTTGAGGATGACCAGTTTGTCCAGAAAACTGACTATATTGGACAGTTGGTTGACCAATTGTTTGGGCGGCTTGGCCCGAAACTTGGGTATATTGGACGTTAGGTTGATTCGGATTACCAAACTATTGACCAGTTTGTCCAATATGGGAACCTTGTTGGAGACCAGGTTGAGCTTGTGGAATGGAAGGGTGACCTGGGTTGCCAGCAAGTTGAGTATGAGGAGTGAAAAAGGGGCCACTAAAAGCAAAAGGATTTCCTTGGAAGGATTTTCCTTGTGGATTTTGCTGGTGTGGTATCTCAGGTTGAGCGTATGACGCTTGACCACCATGGTAAGAGGTGTAACCCCAATCTATGGATAGCGGGACCGAAATCTCTCCAACTGATAACTGACCTGCCCCTGTACCGAAGGGTGGTAGATATTGATCATACTGCCCCCCAAGTGATGCATTAGATGTAGGATCAAAGCCTGCAAATAAAGAGGACGAAGGTCAGCTAAAAATAGCAGTTGAAGAAGCCACAGATATAAGCGGAGGGGTTGTGACCGAAGTAACAGTTGTACTGTGAGGTGGCGGAGTTGATGGCTCTGTATTGGAAAAGACGGGTGGTGACCAAATAGAGGTCAGAAAAGGAGATGATATAAAATCACACAATGCTCTATAACCAAGAGGCAGTCCCCCGATAGAAGCGCTCCTACTAACATGTGCAGACTCCATTGTGCTAGGGATTTCGTCCCCTGGCATGCCGGATTCGTCGGTAGTAGTAGGTGATGGATTTTCCATGTCGGAAAGAAAAGGTTTCCGAGGAGAAGTATATTCCCAAAAAGGGATACCGTTTTGAGAAGGTTCCCAAATGGGGTTCGTATAAAACTGATAATCCTCGTCGCCTGGAGCGCGAGAGCTGATTGGTTGTATGCTTGGAACAATAGGGAGAATTTGACTCACAATCAGACCCTCGGAAGGCGAAATTGGTAGTTCCGCCAGGGTGAAAATTCACAAAATCCTAAGGAAACTAGTGAAACCAATTCCTACGCAGACTAACGCAAATAAAATTAACCGGGTTATGTGATCGTGGCCAGATAAATTTTAAGACACTTGACTTGACCTCTTCATCTTTAAAGAGTCGAGAAAAGGAAGAAAAGATGACTCTAGTCTCCTTCGATTGTTTAATGAGCACGAAGTGACAAGCTGCTCACTTACACCTTTTCTGTTAGACAGTCTGAAAAGGATCAAAAGTTGACTACTCTGGAAATCTAGGTAAAAGGGTTTTCCAAACAATCCGTAAAACTGCTTATACACCTTAGCGATCAGAAGATCACCAAGGACTTCCCGTACTGCAGTCAATCTTCCCGAATGCTGTGTTTAGTGCATTACGGTTTGTAGGGCGGCAGACTCGGCTTCCTATGGATCAAAGGTTGCAAGCCTATAGGGGTCTCCCAATTTATACTCAACGGTACGTGGGAGCACAGTCCGTACTGGCACCTATCATTTCACCGTGGAGGAATCACCCAACCACTCAACGATAGACTACCAGGCTTAACGACGCTGAAACACGTCTCTACCTAGACCTCTAGAATGTGAGCGTTAAGTTTCAATGCATTGTTAGGTTCATTGAATTCATTTTATAGTTTATCTTTGATTAAGTCTCAGTTTCCGGCCTTACTGTATGTGATCTCTTGAAATGTCCTAAATGCAACTACATGCGAAAATTGTATTCGTTTCGTTGGATGAATTCTAGCTACAGAAGAGTTGAGAGGTTCACACAAACAAAATGATCACAAAAATCCTAATGCAGCTAATAACAAGAAAGGAAAATCTTTTTCTTTTTCTTTTTTAAAAGCAAAAATTAACATAACATGCTACTTAATGAAAAGCAAAAATCTTTTTTCTTTTCTCTAAAAATAGTATAATGCACTTAATGGATTTCAAGAGATATGCACAAACAGATAATTCATTCAAAAGAATCTATAACTAGATCTGAAACATGAACAATAACCCAACAAAGCAAAGAAAAACCAAGATCTTCAAAGAACTATGTAATCTAAGTCCCAATGAAGTCAGGTAAAAAGAAGCAAGCTAAAAGTGAGAAACTTGCAGCATGAAATGCAAAACTCATACAACTACCAGAAGAATGTGGAAATCAATCAATAAAATGACTGGATCAGTAAATCACAAATCAGACAGAAGGCTCGATAACAAAGCCATAAGGGCCAAGATGTAAAATCAATGGACAAAGGCGAACCACTGAAGGATGGAAAGAACCACCAGCTAAATAATAGTCCAACACTTCCAGGAGGTATGAAAAGAGCAAAAAGACACAGATCCAAGCTTAAGAGATTGACAAACAAGCTAATTTAAAAAATTAACCAGTGTGGCGTGACTGTAAGTCTGCAACTCACGGTAAACAGAGATTGGCACGAGTTGTCTGAGAGCAACAAGCGCCAACCAGCGTGACTGTTCAAAGAAAAAATGCGCTAACGAAGTTTTCCAGGCAAAAAGACAGAACGGATGGTTCCAGGCTTGGTTTCTAGTATCTAAATAGAGCCAGCAAGTAAAAAATAGCAAGAAATTTAACCTAGAAAACTATTCAGACCAATAAACGAGAGAAAAATTGACATGCAAGGCAAGATTGAGATTGTTCATTTTGTAAACTGAACCGGAGATCGACTGGAGTGGCGTTGATCTACTTCACTTCTGCATAGCAGGAGTGTTTCGAAGGCTACCTGGCCGCTCTTCAGACTCCGTCCACAATTTACAAATCAAACAATACAAAAACAATCAACAAGCAAATCCCCAGTGGAGTCGCCAAATTGTTGAACTGGTAAATCCCCTCTACGGACAGAGGTGATCCCACTAGCCCAACATGAGTCTAGAAACAATCACACACGCTACACGCAGGTTCCTAATTGCATAATTTAAAGATCGATCAGAATGATCTACCTGGAATCCAATGCTATTTGTTGTAGAAGGAACGCCTCCCCCGTCCTTTAGCTTTGGATGGTCACAATCCTTACGCTCCACGTAAACGGACACCTGCACAAGCGAAGAACAATACAAACACAAGCGTAAAATCCAGTGCATGCAATCATATATTGGTCAGACAAGATATAACTCAAATATCATCAGAAGACACGTGAGTGGAACCATAATGATAGTCGTTCATTATTCCATAAAAGAAGAGAAGGATTACAACCAAAGAGGCCTGATGTTGAACCTCCTCTTACTGGGTCAGCAGCTAAACATGCCTTGCAAAGTGACCTCCTCTCTCAATATTTCGGCAGCATAACTTCTCTATAGCTCTCAATTCTCACTATCAATCGAGCATAATCTTAGCTCACCTTAGCTCTTGCAAAAACTAGTTGGTTCAATGCAGGGTGACAATCATTTATAGATGGAGGAGGAGGAAGTATGCATTGTATCCGGACACCTACTGAAGATTTGGCATTGTCCCAGAATAGCCTTTGAACTTGGGTTTCATGGATAAAAAGATGACACTCGACCACTTCCATGGGATTTTTCCCCAGAGAATTGCATGAGCAATGGAGGAAAAAACACTTCAGTGGGCGCTGGCCCCAAAAATTCATGACCAATTTTGGGTGGCGCGGGCTTTGTTCTACGACAGAGCGTCCATGGGCGTTGCCCTCTTTGGAGGAACTGAGCCATTGGCGCGGGTTAGACACTGTGGACCCGCGCTAATGGAAAAAGGGTATTTGTTAGGGCTAAATCTTCAAAAGGTGTCTTCAGGGATTTTGAAGTTCATACTTAGGAGAATCCAATGCAAGTGTTTTTAAGTTGTGTCACTGGTCACAGGTCCATAAATGTGTCCTCCAGTGTGCGAAAGTAGGGGTAACAAGGACGGTGACCAACAGTGACAAATTGCTGCGTAACACCTCCCACAAGGTTCTTTGGTTGAAGCACAATGAAATCTGCAGGATATTCCGAAGAATCTAAGAAGAAGATCACATCATTCAATGCTCCTTCCAGCTTGATTTTAGATCTATCTTGCAGTTCAAGCACAGTGGGAGTAGGACGAATATGATCTAGTCCAAGTTGATCCACAGTTTGCTTGGGCATAACATTAATGGCTACCTATAGGTCTATAAGTACATTGGAGACAAGAACATCACCTATCTGAATAGAGACAATAGGGTTTCTATGGCGAGTATATTTTTCCATGTGCATACATCCCATCATTAACTCTTCTGCTCTACCAACAAATTGAACGGTTTGGGGTTCCATTCTTCTCCTTCCTGGCTTCTTGAGACAGAGTTCCCTAGTTATTTTTGTACAAATGGTGATCTCTTTGATATCTTGGATCAAAGGTACCCTTATTAAAAGGTTCCTAAGCTCGAAATTCAAGCTAGACTCAGCAATGGGTTCTTTCTTCTCCACCACTAATCTCTCTGGATAGGGAAGTCGGTTGGAAGAAGATGACGACGGCTTAGAATGTACAGGGAAAGGCTAAATGGTGTCATCATTTTTAGAATGGTCAGGTGTTTCCTCCTCTCCTTTCTCATTGATAATCACCATGGGCTGCTTTTGATTCTCCATGGTTACTACCTTCCTCGATCTCAATTGAAGATCATTGACTCCAACTGGAATAGTCTCAAATCTGGATGAAGAAAGTGGGTTTATAGAATGTATCATTTGTATCGCTTTATTACTGTGGTTCGGTAAAAGTTGAGCAGGCAGCTGAGAAGGTTGAAATGGTGGAGGTAACGGTAATGGTGGCATAGGTTGACTTAGCTGAGGAAATGATGGTTGAGGCATTGGGTAAGGTGCATTTGTAGGAGGGTATGAATGCATAGGTGCATGATAGGAATTATGTCAATGATGTGAATGGTTTGGTCCCCTCCATCGTTGTTGCCAAGATTGGGGGGCTTTCCATATTGATATTGATTCCCCTGCTGCTAATGTTGAGAGTGACCAGTGTTAGGATAGGAATATGAATGTGCATTTTAACCAAAAAAATGTGGTGGAGATTCAGGAACCATACCTGCACTTACCTAAGGCCAATTCATTCTTTCTCCCATAGTATGCAATGATTCGGCTTCAGGTTGTCCCCCTTCCAATATGGCTTTCAGCCGAGGTATAGAGGGACATTTATCCATAGCATGGTTATCTGCAAAAATTGTACATTTATTAGTTTCTTTAATATCTAGAGGAAATTCTCTTAAAGGATTCTTTCTTCTACATTTAGGAAAAAAAATAAACAATATCTCTTGCTCTTCTACAAGTTTCTTCTGAAACTTCAAAGAGTCTATTTTTTTTACTAACAATATTCATTATTTCAATTTTCATATTATCTTGTTTTTTTTCTAATCCAATAATCATAGCATCAGTAGATTCGGTTTTTATGTTTTTATTTCGAATTCATTTACTGGATCTATATTGATTCCTCAAGACTTTCCTGCACAAGTCACAGATCTGATCAAAATTTTTTTAAGCAATATCCCCTTCTCCTAACAGATTTAAATTATTTCTAGCATCATCAGTGAGCCCATGTAAGAACAAGGTTGTAATGGTACTTAGATAAAATTTGTGCGTTGACCTTTGAAGGATATGTAGGAATCTCTCCAAGTAGTCCTCTAAAGTCTCATCATCATTTTTGGCAATACTAAATATTTCATCTTGAATATATCTAGTTCTACAATATTCCTAATATTTTGACAAGAACATTCTCTTCATTTTCTCCCAAGAAGATATAGTGTTTCCTCCTAGTCCCATGAACCAACGGAGCGTTGTGTCCTTGAGGGTTGTAGGAAACAACTTTAACTTCTATGCATCAGATGAATAATCATAACTCCTACACAAAATATCCAACTCAAATATGAAAGAGTCTGGGTCTTCATGTACCTTACCATAAAAATGAAGAAGAGCTGATGGTGAAATGTTTTTCATTTGTACTTGTGTATCAAGATCCACAATTGAGAATCCTAAAGTGGATTTTTCTTCATTTACATAATTTTCACCACTTCCTTCTACATGGTCTTCCATATCTTCCATTGTTGTTGTTCCACCCAAACCACTCTTAACAGGCTGAGAAGGCTAACTATGGATTCCAAAAGTCCCCTTCTTCCGCTTTATGGGCTGTGTCACACTTGAACCACTGCTACCAGGGCCTAGGTGGACTGTTCCTACATGATGAGTCTGAGTTTGTTTGGACTTTATGCCTACAAAAGAAGGCCCAATGTGAGTTTTGGTTTCAAATTTGCTAGTGTTTCTTTGGCGCCTAGTGGGCTTCAGACCCCTACCTCTTTTAGGCATTCATCTCAAAAAATGGCAAAACAAAATGCAAATAAAAATTGCAAGTTTCAAACAAAAAAAAACAGCACTTATAAATTCCTTCAAACAATAGAAGCACACTGTAGAAAAAATAATAGCAGACTTACCCCTATTGCAAAAAAATGGAAAATTCTTACCAATTCAAATCACCTCCCCGGCAACGGTGCCAAAATGTTGGGTGCGGGAATTGCACTTAAGCAAACTCCTAAACACTTAATTGTCAACCTGAGGGGTTCGTAAACTTAGACACGAAGCACAGGAAATGCTAGAAATGGTATGAACTTTTCCTATCTCTAATCCTACTTCTTAAAGGAAATGTTTTGCAGAATAAGAAATAAAACAATCAGAAAGGTAATTAACGCCAAAGCAACTCTAGTGATGGAATGTAAAAGACAATTTGCATGTAAATCAAGTAAAGAAATTCCACACAACAAAAAAATCTTAAATGCTGAAATGAAATGCTATGTTCATCTTCACATGGATGGCTAATATTCTGGCAAGTGGGCCCTTACAAAATTATGTCTTCCTTCTAATCTTCCTTCCACCCAAACAACCTGTCCTTGCAATGTTACAATATGCTTGCACTAGTGCAGGTATAGTATCCCTGTGCAAAAGTATATGTGACCTCCCTTACTGAAGACTTATGTCTTAGTGAAGGTGCTCTAAGCCTAAGCACGTAGAGCACTCTATTTCTATGACAAGAGACCAACTCTTGCACCAAAGCAGAGCTTCCTTCACTTAGTTTCCAAATTACTTTAGAAAAGACTGAAATATGTGCTGGAAAAGAATTGCAACTATAAATGAAATTCTGAAGTATATTATCTGTGAAAAAGGAAATGCTTCAATTCATTAAACCTTGAAAAGGAAATAAACATCATGAAAAAAAGCATTTCAAAAGAATCAAATAGTATTCTAAATGTTTTTCATGTGTTATCTAACTTTATTAACCATTCAAAGATGCTTATCTTATTGTCAAGTATAATATGTTTATAATGATTTTGATGCAACTGCTTCTAGATCCTCTTAAAGATGTACTTTTAATATCTAAGACAGTTACTAAATTAATGATTCATTCACTTGTGTAATAACTCGAAACAATATCTATAGAGGTGATTCACTATTCACTACAAAAGAATGATTAAACCGAAGTGGAGGAAACAACATGCACTGGTGCAGGAAAGAGTCCTCTGCACGATCCGATCAAAACGAGTTAAAACAAAGATTGAGAGTAAAAGAAATGCAAGAAGGATATCTCATAAACAAAATAAACATAGCTAACTCTCAAACCATGGATCCGTTTCACACATTAGCTACAAAATATATTTTAAATTAGAACTTGAAAGATAAAGATTAAAACTATAACATCACACAGCTGCAAACAAAATATCCACACCTTCTTCCTGAATAACGAAAGCGAGAGGGGTAAACGAGTTGGGTTGACTGGGCCCTAGCCAACCAACTCGTTCCCCTTCTAAGGAACAAAAAATCAAGAACTTCAAAAGATACATCAAATATAAACTAGATGTTGTCTATACAAATCATGACAATTCTCTTGTATTACTTGATTCAGAAAATGTACATGACAGAGCAGTCCAGCCCCAGAGCTGAGGCAATGACTGGATTACATAAACAAAACTATAATCGATGGTTCTCTACTTACTAGAATTCTCCTACCTATATCTATATCATATATATCCTTTCAGATCTAGCCATTTTCACTAATTACAAACATTTGTTGTTCAGGGGTTTCGATCGAACAGACTTAGAAACTAAAATTACAAACTTGGACAGCAGTTACAATACATATGAATCTCGCTCTGCCGTATCCTAACTTTGGAAAATATTCCCTGATTGCATGCCACCTGTTATCCTACTTCAGTTCATCAATAGCTAAACTCAGAGTCAAGGATTGAGACCAGTCCTCGTGGAATATTTGGCTTCTCAAAAATTGTGGACAGTCCTCGTGGTAGTGCAGGAATCTACCTGCACTAGTCATACTTATTCATAATTAATAGGGAGTTCCATGATTACTCTACGAAATTAATATGAGTTACAAGAGATATGTAAATAGGCATTAAATCCATATAAAATGATTAATAAAGTGTTCAAATAAATCTTAATATGAAATATGAGCATGTGCAGGAATGGCTAACTATCTTGTACTAGTGTAGCAAGGAAGGGTGCTTTATTGAGATAAAATAGATGTTGATTTTGATGGAAATGGGGTAGAAAATAGGGCAATTTAGGATACCAATAAAGTGTTTTTATCCTAGTCCCTTTTTTTTATGAAAGTCAAAAGCCTACATCAACAAGGCTATCTAATGTCCAAGGAAGAAGTGAATTACAAACCATTTCATAGTTGTTCATGATTTATATGCACCCACAAAATATATTGCATATAATCAAGAAAATAATGAAATTCAACACCACCAAGAAAATAAAATAGGGCAATAATTTTGATATATGTGACAACATAAAATGCATCCAAGTCTTCCAAAAGGAAGAACAAAGCATGTTTCATGCTCAAAATCCAATATAACAATATAAAATCTATCACATCACATTCAAAGGAACCCTACAGTGATTACAATCAATGACTAAATAAAATTTAAAGATTTTCAATGATATCAGGAGACCTAACTTCTTATTTTCACATAAATTCTCAACTCTATCACTCTACGTATGTCATGAAGCAACATACATAGATCTAGGGTTTGTAAAAAAATAAGTGAATTATAAATCCATTCTATCTCCCTTTTCCATGAGGATTGTGACTCCAAGTGATGTTGAACAAAATCATAACATAAAGTAGGTATACTTTCCTCAATACTTTTCAAATCACTAGTATGATACCAATTGAGAAATGGCATAAAAATTTGGCCTATGATGGCAGACTTCAATCTAATTTCTAGGTAAAGAAAAAGTTGACCTGCAATAACAGCTCTTGAGGAAAACCTCTTGAGGGAATAACACCTACAATACTACACAAAATCACTACTATGACCCGAATGTGGAAATGAAGCCAAAATTTTGGATCTTGTGGCTTGAATAACCACACTAGTGAAAAAATATGCCCGTCGCAATTTTTTTGGTAGTTGAATAGAGTATATATAGTGGAAGTTGAAAAGTAAAAACCTCGATGAGCCATGGTATAGAGCCCTCGATTGTAAGAACCCATCAATGTTGGATCATGTCACAGTGTGAGATGTAAACCTTAAGAGGTGATAAGATATACATGTGACAATCATTTAGCTCTAATACCAATTGATATATGCACAAATAAGAAAATATAAAGAAAGATACTCACACAAGAAAAGCACAAAATATAAAGTGTGGAAATATGAGAGAATATTGTCGAAACCATAAATGTATATGTACACTCATTTTTATTAAGAAATATACAGAGTAAAAATTTATTGAAAAGTGATCAAGTTTGAACATGCCTCCAAAAAGTACAATAAAGTGGGTCAGAAATAAATTTATACCAAGTCACCCAAAAGAGATAAGGTGAAAGGGAAAAAATCAAAAAGTACATATCATGAATTGATAACAATTGATATGTGCACAACACTAGTAGATGGGAGAAAGACACTCACAGTTTGTGCCTACATTGGATATACTCTTCTAGTCTTATTAGCCTAGTTTTGATGTTGTTGGTTGGACCTTCATAAAGTTATTGATCTTATTGTCTATCACACATAGAAAAGCACAAAACAACAAGTATACAAAAATGGGAGGAGACTGTTAGAACTATACTTATATATGTGCACTCATTCATATTAAGTGTTGAATTTCCATGAAATCCTACAACTGCTTGAATGAACAATCTGAACTAATGGAAACAACAAACTGAAATGAAATATTATTTTCACCAAGACAAAATTTACCAACACTAGAAGCAACAGAATTAAACACAGAGATAAAGACACAATCACACAGATTCAATACAAAAAAAATAAATCTAGGCAACCCAACTGGGAAAACCACATCCTTCCTGAATATTTTATTAAGAGAATTGTGAGAAATCAGATTTCTTTACAAGGAAATATCATTTTACTCGGAAAACAAAATTGTTCTCACAGGTTATAGTAAGCTTAAAATAGCCTACAAATAACCTTGAACCATCTCCTCCTTGCTTGCGTAGTTTCTACAGTCCAGGAAAGGAAAGGATATCCCTCAACATGGAAATGCATTAAATTTAGTTGATGCACTGGGTGCATTAAATATGAATACCAACACATCACCATCTAAACACTAGTATGCCATGTACCTAAAGAAATCATTAGTTTGCAAGTCCAGGTAGAGTTGGGGTATCCATGAATGATTCATTTCGGTAGTAGTTCTCTAAGATATAGGTGGTGGAAGGTTATCCTTCAACAAAAATATGAATTTGATCTAGTTGATGTACTAGGTGCGTTGAATATGAGTACTAGTATACCCTCATCTAAACCTTGGTTTGATATGAAAATAGAGGACCCACTGATCCACATTCCAAGTACTAGTATGGTATACATTAACACTTTCTTTCGGTAACAGTATAATTAAAAGGGGTGGCAGGTACGGGGGAGATCCTCATTGATCCTGGAGGAATAACTAAATTTTCATGTGCTTGGAGTTTGGGAACATCATTAGATAACCAAGAAGTATCTTAGTCATTACTGTAGAGGCTATGATTATAAACGGAAATTGAAAAACATATCTAGTAACAAATTATCTTAGGGGACTCTAGCATAATTGTGAATTCAGTGACCAAGAAATTATGTCTGGTTGATCAGATACTTACCTCAATTCCGACATGAGCATAAAATGTGCTAAGGATCCATTTTTACCAAGATGACTCTCTAGCTAACAAAGCAATAATATTGAAAATCAGGAAATTTAGATAAATGGTGCTCTAACCACCCCAAGTTATTCCATAATTCCTCCCTTGCTAATTAAATGTCACGTATCTAAAATGTATCAAGCCATGTGTCCTTCAAGTGCAAGCCCATCCATCAAGGCATAGCAATAAACATGAAGAGACTTAAATCTCCCTCGTACATGTCTAAGGGAGGGGGGATGATTGGTAATGAAGGTTTACATTTAATTCACCTTGAGCGAGGTGGGATAATGGAAAAGTCATCCTTAATCCAGTGGGAGGAAGATGAACATATCTACATGAAATTAGCAATGTTCTTTAGGTTTCATTTGGTTTTCACTTTTCACTTTGTTTTTTCTTCTTCTGTCAAGTACAATTTGTGGTTAGAATTTGGCTTCTCATATCTCTAATCTCTCTGGGTATGGACATACTAGTTTTGAATTTGAAATTCAGAGGATTGGACATTTGAGTTTAAATCTTTGTGCTTTACTCCCTAGAATTGTGCTAATATGTTTATTTGGCTTCTACACCAATCTTGATTTTTAGACAGGTGTTTGTCCTTATTAACATTCAATTCACACTTTTCCTATTGATTTTGGCTTTTAGTCACGTAATGGATGCTTTCCCAATGTTTATACTCTATTTCTAGGAATATGGATTTGTTTCTAAGCCCCTAGGAAATGGTATAGAGAAAGTTTTACTACTCAACCTATTTTCAACTTGTGTTTTTGAAGCATGCATACTCATTATAAGAGACATATTTATTTGAATCCTTCTCAATCTCTCCCTATACAATCTTAATCCAAGTCTATAGGCTTGTCATATATGTCTCACAGGAGGTTAAATTCATTAGAATTAATGAAGATTTTATGGAAACATGAAACAAAGCTTCCATTCTCACTACCATTTCCATATTTAATAGATATGAGAAGAAATGAGACTTGGCTGATAGTCTAGGGAAATAGACTTAATACATCGGTATCTTTGGGTAATCTACATGTGGAGACTTAATACATGGGGATATTTGGGAAATTCCACAAGTACATGGGTATCGTTGGGAAATCTACTGAGAGAGGATATCCATAATACAAATGACATTGCATGATCTCCTAAAAAGTAAAGTTCCCAACAATGGGATACTGCAATATTGTTCATGCATGAGCAGGAGATAGAATTTTGTGGATAGATGAGGCAAACTTAAAAATGAGGAAAATAAATCCTTTACACAGTTTTCTGGATATTTCCATCTTTAAGCAGCATTCCTTCCAATTTTTAGAAACCTATTATCTGAATATTGCTTCAAGTGGGACCCTTCTAATAAAATATGCAATGAAAAGAATGATTTATTGTCACTATGCTTTAGGTGAAATCATTCCAGCCAGATATGTAATTAAATTAACGGTTTTTATCTCATGCATTACTTGCATAATAGAAGAGATATAAAACACGATTAATATTAGTGCAATTAATTAATCTTCTGGGTAGTCCCATCTTGATGGGCTAAATCTACTTCTAGGATAACAATCACATGTAGTATGATGATCCATCATACTAGATGGCTAAAGAACTCTATGAGTTCTAAGGGCCTGGGTTTTGAGATGGTATATTTTTCGAGTAAAGTGAAGAGTTGATACATATTATACATAGAATAACAGGTTGACCTAATACATCCTACAAGGATCCAAAAATCCTTCCACCTTTAATTGTCATCTCTTATTATTTCCTCATCACGACTCTTAATTTTGCATTATCGCCCTTGTTTCATTGATCTATGTTCTTCTTTTATGAATTGAAGTAATTGATATTCTAATAATAAATAAATATGATCTGTTAACTATAGAATCTTTACACAAATAACATCTTGTATTATTCATTGACATATATGTTTGGTTAATGATGATAAAGATATTTTTTTAGCATGTTATCTTCCCAAAAAATTAACCCTTAATATATAGATGAAAATATGATAGTAGGCTTGCAAATAAGAACTTCAAATTTCCTCTATCTCTGTGTGTCTTAAAATGACTTTAAGCACCTAGTATTCTAGTAAATTAAATTGTATTGGTTGCACTTGTTAATAAAATTATTTCATAACCAACATTCTACTACTAAATGGGTTGCTTAAAGTTATTAATAAATCACATCATTAAGGGAAAAAAAGGCAAAATGGAATACTGAATAATGGCAATATATTAGCAAGAGATGCTTGTTGGTAATTAATTTCATCAAGAGCTAATACTTGATGCAATTTGATAGCGAACTATCACTACATCTTATTCTTATGATTCTATTTGATATGTCAGCAACTGAGAATGCTTTCGAGCATATTTTAACTATCCTTCCTAAACCTGGTGGAGGAGAGTTTGGAAAGTATTACAACCTTATAGCTCTAAATGATCCAAGGACGTGTATCTTCATTTTTTTTCCAACAGTTCTTGGAGTAACTATCTTATGTATCACCAAAATGTTAATTTTATCTTTAGAAACCACAAATTTAACAACAATTTTGTTAAGAGATACTGTAATTTCTGCCTCATATTGCATTTAGGACATTCAATAAGCAGTGTTTTAATTTTTAAAACTTTAGCATGGGAAATAAAAATCTCTACTTAATAGTAGTCATCAATGATCCAAGTTCCATGTCTTGTGGTATTTATCTCTGATTTAATGCCTTAAGTAGCTTCAAGTGTAGATAATTGATTTAGTGATGTTTTTATTCTTGTGTTACTGGTATAGCCCAATTTAATTTCAGTTGTGCATGAGTGTATGAAGAATCTTATTCATGAGTGGCTTAAACAGATGGTTATAAAAGGTGCTAAGTAGCTTCAAGTGTAGATAACTAATTTTGTATGCATTTTATTCCAATATTGTGTGGTATTTTCTGTTCCATAAAAATATTCAAGGTTTTGATAGAATTGATCATCCATGATCAGGCAGATTAAAAAAAAGACCAATTATTACTACTCTTCTAAAATCCACATTTTCATCCCTAGAACTCCATTGATGGCTTGAACTTAGGCATGCCCTCGTATAATATATATAATAATACATATCATATTCCATATATAAAATTTGTTTCCTTTCCCTATTGGCTCGGACCTTGATTTCTCCATTTATCACATCCTTATCATTTATTCTGTCGACTTATTTGGATTCAAAAATGACCTAATCTATAGTTACGCCCCTAGATCCAAACTTTATTTATTGACATCATTTCAGAAAGGTAGGATTCCTTTTTCTATTAGTTATTCAACCCAGTGAGTAGCCTTCCCTTTCATTTCAGGAACACCTCACTAGTACATAGGCGTATATAAAAATTAGTTTTTTCCTCGACCATGTACTGTTCGGGATTTTTCATATCGCAGCCACTAAAGAAACCTGTAGAGATAACTAACCAACTAGTTTAGGGTTATATCCTCAATGTATTTATAGATAAATCTTTATTAATTATCCCTTTCCTAAGCTCCAGAGGCTTCTTTACTCCCTGCCCCATCTACCAGGTGTTATAGCACCATTTACCACCCTTGGTATTTGTGATGCTTGGTTTATGGCCTAGGGAAACCCCTCCTTCCAGACTTGGTCCAAATATATAAAAGACAATGTTTTATTCCCTATACGCTACTTTTCCCTAAGATAAAAGCTTGCACACACGGGTCAGTCAATACCCGACCCGTGTTTATGTGTTAAAACACTTAAAAAATTAAATTTCCTTAATTATGGGCGAAGTTCACAGGTTTTACCTGTTGACTACCTACTATTGCCTATGGCCCCACTGTTTCCCAAATATTTCCCAACTAAAAAAATAATTGGGAGAAGTATAAATAGACTTCTATGGGAAGGCCTAAAAGAGGAGAAGAGATAGAGTTATTATACTGAGAATATCCCCGACTAAGTCTGATGAATCCCTGTGCCTCATGCACTTCCCCAAGCTTCACGAAACCCTTGTTTACTTAATTATAGATATTCTCCCTCTTGCTTGAGATATCATGGTGTTGGTTATGGAAGAAGATTGTTAAAGGCTAGGATATGACAAATCCAGAGGATGGTTCAACTTGGAGCCGGAAGAAGAAGACTGAGGTGAATTCTCTCCATGTTATTATAGCTTACTGCAATAACAGAAATGTTGTCTTATTTATGAAATTAACTTTGTTTATGCATCAAATTATGTTGTAATTCATATATGAATGTTCTTTTGATGTATGATCAATAATTTTCTTATATGATATAAAGTCAAATTTCGTGAATATGCTTTACTTCTATACTGTTATGTATGTTCAATTTGAATGATTTTCAGGTTTGAAGAACATCGGGAATTGCAAAGGGTCTGAACCCTGTGAGACCTACTCAAATGAAGGAAATCCGAGTACGATCAATCTTACGTATTTTGATTATATAAGAATTTTACCTGAGTTGTATGAGTGTTTCTTGTTGTAGTTTACTTCTGCTCTATTGAGGTTCTAACCCAAATCCCTAGGGTACTTATTCCCAAAACACTAGGTTACCCTATTCTTCTTTCTACTCACCACCATGTATATCCGTAGTTGATTTTAGTTCAATGCATGACTATATGAAAAGTCTTATTCATGAGTTGATATAAGGGAGGGATATAACCGGTTAGGTTTTCATATTAATTTAGTGTGTTTTGTTTAGTAAAATGTGTTGTCCTTGAAAAGAATGAGAAAAACATTTATTCTTCCTAAAACTATAACAATTAATCCTATCTCTTCTTAGAGTTTATTCAGTATCAAAACCCATGTATAAAATCAAGACAAATATACATATAAAAAACACTAAATGAGTTTGCCCATGACTGGAAAGGTGGATAACTCAAGAGCCTTCCTAGAGATAGTGAGAGAGATAGATATGATGATGAAGTTATGGTGTCAAGGCCTATTGCATCCGATGGTTGAGGGTGAGCAGGGTGAGCTAGGAACTGGCTCACTATTGGAGTGCTATGG
>APFE030647644.1:1075-29716 GCA_000404065.3 Pinus taeda
TTCATTACCCACTTTTTAATTGCAACTAGGAACTTGCAGAGTAGCATTGATTGATTGTTGCTAGACCCGTTCTGGGCTAGTGGGATCACCTCTGTCCGCAGAGGGGATTTACCTGTTTAACAAATATCCATATCCTTCATAGCTCTAGTGGCCTCCTCCCACTACCTTCTTTCTTCTTCTTCCTTCCTTCCTTATAGCATTCCTAAGAGTAGTGGTGGACTGAGTTTCAGGCCAATCCAATTGATTTTCAGCCTTTGCATAGATTGCTTGTACATGGGTGTCATGTTTAGTTCCTCTCTCAATCTTTGTGGGGAGTGGTACTCTCTTATCTTTAAGTTGTGTGGAAATGTGTTCCATCTCCTTAGGTAATCGTGTATGCTATCATCCCCTAATAGCCTAAACATGTCTTCAAAATGTGAAATTTCTTGCTCTTGGGCAGAAAGATATCTAGGTGCAAGTTGAGTTTCATTTGCAATCAAATTATGTGTACTGATGAGGGCCATGGGACTTTATTGTTCAACTCTTATCATAAGAGGTTCAGTTTGTTCTCTTGCCAATATATTCTTCATCTCTACAACCCTTGATTCCTCGTGGTTCATCCATGATGCCAAATCCATCAATTGTAAATATCCTAGCTTCACATTAGGGTCCCATACATTCATGTATGTTAGGGCCATGTTGTGCAAATAAAACTCAGCCATATTGGCCCTATCTTCTAGTGTGCTATGATCACAAAAATCAGTGAACTTCCTGTAGTCCTGAAATGGCATGGTGCCTCTCTATGCTAGGGTCTTGATCTAGAAATGCAGCCACTATTCCTTGAGGTATAGGGCATAGGATTTAGCTGGAATCCTACACTGGATTACTTCCAAAGAGAGACTAGCTATACATGCTAATTGATTCTCTTTTTCCTACAACTATCCCATCAACCATGCATTTTCTGTCTGTAGTTGATTTTTCATTATGGCCTCTCTATCTCTCAAGCCACTTAGCTCTTTGCCCCTCTCCTTGAGTTTCTCCTCCATGTGCCCAATGTCTTCCAACCCCTTTGATTTGGTGATATTCATCCATCGGTGAGTTCTGACCCTCTTCTTCTCAAGCTCAAAGAATAGTGGGATAGAAAAATTTTGATGTATGACCATTCCCCCTTCAATAAACATGCAGTAGGAGTCTAGTTTAGGTTGGGGACTGGGTTATGTTTTCTTTGGGTCCTCTTCTTTAGTTTCCTGCTGCTCCCCTACCTTCCTTTCTAATTTTGTTGCCTCCTGTAGGTTCAACAGGGTATCATGTAGGACTGGTTCTGCTTTCTATAGATTCTATTGTGTATCATATAGGATTGCCTTTCCCTTGGAGGAGGTTTATCTAGACATAGGCCTTCTCACATAGGTGATAGGAGACTTAGGGGAAGGCATTTTCTCCTTTTGTTTAGGGGAGTCTTCAACCACAATAGTAATTTTGGTTGGCGTTTGGGGTTTCCCCTGTCTTACTCTTGTGCTTTTCCTTGTCCTGAAATATAAGGGGGTCTGCTTTTGTCTTTTGCCTTTTTTCTTGATGAGGGTGCTAAGAGCAATGAGGGAAGTTGTTGCCTCTCTCTTAGTGGGTTTTGGAGACACCCTAGGTGACTCCTCCTTGTTTTCTATCCCCTCTCTTCCATTTCCTTCTTCACCTATGTCCTTCCTTTCTTCTTCCTCTTGTATATCTTCAACATATTTATCAGTTTCCTCCTTAACGTCCTCCTCTGTTTCTTGATCATCCTCCTTCTCTTTTTCCTCTTCTTCTTCATCTTCCTCATTTTCTTCTGTTTCATCTCCTTCTTCATCCATATCATGTTCATCTCCTTTTGTTTCTTCCTCTTCCTGCTCTACTTCTTCTTCCTCTACTTCAGTCTCTTCATGTTCCTCTCTAGTGATAGTAGGACTAACATCATATGTGAGAGCTTTGATGTCTTCATCTACCAGTATGTCTCTAAAAATTGACCATGTTATAGGAATTTGGAGGTTTCAGAGGGTGTCTTCTATAAGGATCTTAATTAACCCGTGGTGAGCTAACTGTTGGGAATTTCCCTCCTTCACTTTGATGCTTGAGTCTATTAGCGATTGCAACATGAAGTATGGTATGTTGAGCCTTTGGTTAGGGGTTTTTTCTGTTCCAAATCTCAATTCTTCAAGAATCCTAAAATGATAGCCATAAACCACACTATACCTACCCTCATGTGAAATGTATTTGATCAGTTTGTAGCTTACCTCATTGAAGGGATATGGAATATTTTCCCTCCTTACTCCATTTCTGTCCTCAATGGGTCCCTCACCTTCCAAAAAGAATTTCCTTTTGGCAACCTAGCTATCTCCTTTGTCTTCTTTCCTCCATGGAATTCCTAAGGGAAGTGTGGTGACTCTGTTGATGAGCTCAGGGGTGATTTCTATGGAGAGGCCTCTTACCACAATAGTGGCATGTATTCTAGTGAGTGGAATGAGGGAGAGAGAAAAATCTCAGGCCACTTCATCATCATACCCTCTGAATTTTTTGAAAAACCCCATCCAATTATGTCTTCTGAAGATTTCAAGAACTTGGGGGTGTTGTTGGATTCTCATAATGTTAATGGCCTCCCTCCTATTAAACCCTCCTGTCATCTTGGTTGGTGAAGTTTGAGGAGATGAGAGGGTTGAGACAATTTTCAAATGTAGAACCGAAGTTGAAATGACTATGTGTGTAATTCCCTTACATAGCTTCTAAATTTACTCAAACTTATAGGATTTCTGGTTCAATCACTTGTAAACAGGTATGTAATTACAGAGCCTACCTCTTCATAGTGGTTGCAGTGGCCAACTCCCACATTTTCCCCTCTGAAACTCCTCTTGGTTAATCCTATAAACAGTCTCTGTGTATCCTGTAGGAATTCCTATGCATGATCCTGTAGGAATTCCTGTGTAGTAAAACGATGGAGTTTTTATTTCGGTAGGTTGCCTGGGTATGAGAGCGACCTGTGAGAGTGAGCTTCGACGAAGTGAATGCATGGGGATGATGATTATTTCCTCTTATGGTCATTCTGGGTGAGGTGGTGTGCTGGCAGCAAAGGTATGTTTCCATTTTTGGACCGTTGGTCCCCACTACCACCTCATCACTCCCAACTCCTCGTAATCAGATCCCACCTTATGCATCTATAGGTTAACTGCTTTTGTCCTTCTCCTTCTCTGATTTTTATTTGATTATTGCCACGTGTGAGAGAACATCATGTTTTGTCTTTGCTGACTAAGTGAAGGTGGCCAAGTTAACTGGCCACCTTTTCGTTTATAAACCACTTACTCATAATTGTTACATTTTTTTTATTACATGATGCATATGAGAGAGCGAGTGGGTTACTTACCTATGGTGCCAATACCTTGTTGCAGGTTTTGAAGACTCGAGGTGCCTTTTGTGTGTATGGTTGCATGCTATTCTTCTTCCCTTCTTGTTGCTTTCTGATGATCCCTTTGTTTGTGCAGGTACCTATTGTTGAAGACGGTGGTGGTGTTGCTGCTTTGGAGCTCCTTTTGCTCTTGGATCATCATGCTAGAGGCTTGCTACTGTATGGCTATTGTTATGATTTGTATTCTATGGGAAAGGCTACTACAGGATGTCCTCTAGCTGCTTCTCCCTCATAAATCTTAATCTTACACTTTTTGAGATGGTGACATGGATGGAGAGAATGACTAGGAGTGTGGAGAACAAGGAATACTCAGGTGATGCTCGCTATTCCTCTATGTTTCCCTTTTTTTCGAAGACTGATTTTTTATTTTTGAAACTAATTTTGTTTTCAAGGGTGAGTGCAAGGGTGATGATAGTGGACAAGGTATGGTGATGGAATGATGAAGGGGGTGCATTTTATTGGCATAGAAAGTCATTTATTTTCATTAGGACTACCTCCTGTAGGATTTCTAGTTCACTTTAATTCCTACAATATCATCCTATAGGTTTTTAGGGGATCCTGTAGGTTTACAGGGGATCTGTTGGGTAGTGGATCCCCCAAGTAATAGTTTTAGGGCTTAAAGCCCACAATTTTGGGTAATATTATTGTAAAGGCTCTCTGAAGTGCATAGAGCATGAGTTGTAATAGGTCAAGTCAAAGGGTTGTCTGCCCAAAAAGTAATGTAAGATAATAGAAAGTGAGTCAACCTACCCATGGTCCACGTACGAGGGGAATGTATAAATAGAGCAAGGCTCTAAGTGTAGAGGTCAGTTTTTTTGGGAGAAGCCCTTCTTGGATCTAAAGTGTATGGATGAAATAGTTACTCTGGGCCTGTAAGCCTTCAATGGAGTACATAGACTTTGTGACTCTCTCTAGCTCTATCTGGCTCGATGCTGCCTTCAGGTCAACTCGGCTTCTACTCTCTGTTCTCTGCTATTAGCTTCCTGCATCTAGCCAACTCTTGTTTACCTATCTATTATGTGTTTTTTTTCTGCTCCTGTCAGGTCATGGCTTTAAAGCCAGTCTATTCTTTTGATTGTTCATTTCCACTTCCTGGCCTTCCGGTTTCCTTACCTTTGTTTGCTTGAATTCCTCTGCTCTGGGTCATCATCACTGGGTAACGGCTCGCAAGGAGGTGGCCACCTATTTCCCAATGAATTGGGTGTCAGATTCCTTGAATCATTTTTGAATGGCCATTAATTCTGTTTGCTTCAATATTGCCCACGAATCATGAATCATTTTCCAACTCATCATCCACGTCAAACTTCAAATCCCCTATCATCTTGATTTTTGACCTGTCAAATGCATTCAGTCATCAGGATGCATCTCTGCCATTGATCTGGGTCCCCCAGATCCTACGGTCGTCCTTCATATTGGGCGGACAATTCACACGATTTTTACCTGTCCGATGCGAGTGATTTTCTCTCTCATCCATCGGACGCGTGCCACTCGTTGTGTGGCATCAGGCGAGACTCAATCAAAACTGCTTACCACCTCGAGGCCTTTTGATATCCTGCTGGTTTGTGGAAGCCCATGCTATGGAACTGAATGCGTTACTTTTCCAAATTTTATAGCGATTTCAGGTCCGGGCACTTCGGCGCTTTCCCTGACTGAGGGGGACACCCTTTAGCACTAATCGTGTATCAGAAACCACACCCATTTCTTCATTTGGACTCTGGTTTTTCCAGTTTGTGCTAGTGCATGTTACCATTGGCCAACGGTCTACGCACTCAACCGATGGTCCTCGTTGCTCCACTCTGGCGACAACTGCAATTGTTACGAGGATTCCTTCTGATAGCTTTGATTTTTTTCTAGGACTTGAATCTTTTAGCATAATTTGAAACAGTCATGAAAACTTAGAGAGTGTTTTAGGATCCAATTCGGATCACGGCCTTCCCACTAAAAAAGCTTTTGGACCACCAAAGGTTGATTTTCTTTTAAGCATCAATCAAGTGAGGGTATTTCTTCCTCACTTGCTCAATTTCTATCCATTTCACACTGCTTAGTTTTGAACCTTTGAGTCCAACCCTGAGGTATTCAACATCCCCTTTGCACGTAGTTCTTACCTTCCTGTCTAGAACTGTATCTTCCTGTAATGCATTAAGATATTCAGGCAACATATCATCAATAGAAGGCAATTGACTCTGCTCTTCGGGATCTTCGATTAATGAAGGTTCAAATAGTCTGAAGTTGTCTGCATTAATGACTGAGTAGATGTGCATGTAAGTTGATAGATCAAGGCGAAAAGCATTCTCACAAATTTTCTCAAGCATCTTGAAAGGTCCATACCTTATTGGTTTCAGCTTCTGACCTTCACCTTGCATTCTGTCTTTGTTGATATACAGCCAGTAAGGACTTGCAGACCTAAACGCGTTCTGCCGATGTACAACTGCGGTTAGAGGCTTGAACGACTAACGCGGTTTGGACGAGGAGCGAGATCAGACTTGTGCGAAGTGTTATGTGCATAAGAGGAGGGTGAGCTAAGTTTATAGAGGCGTGGGGAGCATGAACGCTCAACCCACGGCCGACCCACAAAGAAACAAAGGCTGACATGAATTTTAATGGCTTTTGCGATGAAATGAGGGCATGGGCAGGTTGGTTGGGAAACCACGACCTCACCCTATGACTCATATATATTGGCATTGCGTGGATGGCATTTGGACAAGCATTCATCGCTCAAACATCTTTGCTCATGAGGAGAAGTGCACAGACTTAGAGGTGGACGCAGCAAGGACTAAAGGTGCATAGCTTGGTGATGCGCCCATTCTTGGGCAAGGCCACACGAAGGTGATCGCACATCTTGGTTTTGGGTGAAGGGCGTGGGCAGGGTCGCCCACCGGTTGGAGAAAGGCATGCACGGTGTCTGTGGCACCCGGGTGATGTGTAGGAGTGCTCGACCGTGAAACGTTGGTGAGCTCCCAGTTTGTGCGACGACTTGGCACGGGTTCTTAGGTGACTCGAGTGAGCACCCACTCATCGTGCAAGTGTGCACGGTGTGACTTTTGGTGAATTGTTGAGATTGTGAACGGAGTTGTGTATCGGATGGAGGCACCTGTGTGTGGCGACTTGGAGGCGCACCCAAGTTGGGAAAACAACACGATCGTGTGATAAGGTGAACGAAGGGTTGGTGAGTCGTGCGGCGACCGTGCGGAGGTGCTAACGAGCTAGGAAACTGAGTTTTGCCGAAGATTGTAAAATTGGCTAAGTATGAAACTTGGGGTCTCCAAGTATACTTGTAAAGCTTGTAACTTGTAAAAGACTGTATAATATATTATCGAGCAGACTCATTGTTCAGGGAGTTGCCCCTCCCTTTATACTGTGCAATTGTGTTATTCATGTATAATTATTGATGTTAATGAATGTGTATGGGTGTTCATTGGTATAAAGGAAACATTAATAATACTTGGTTGAGAAACACAAACTAAGTAGGAAAAGTGGTTAGGCGTAGTCCATGAAGATAAGTATTGGTGAAAAGAAAGTGTTCGGTGGTGCCGCACCTCGCCTAGCACGGTTGGAAGACTACCGCAGGCTTGGGGGGCATGATAGGTGGTATTAGAGCTCGGTTGGATCTGGGTGAAGCAGGTGTACATACACTTGGAAACTTGGAAGTGGTGACAGTGAAGCAGGTACTTGCAGGTGAAGGAATTTGTTTCACATACAAGTGGAACAAGGGTTGGTTCAGGTTGCAGGCATCTTGGTGAAGCTGTTGTATGGTCGAAACTAGATTGCAAAGAAGAAGGAGGATGTTAGCAATGACAGCTGAATCTCAGGTTGGGTCTAGTCACGGTGCGAAAGATACTACTATTGGGTTCATTGAAAAAGTGTTGGAGAAGATGGAGGACATGGAAGCCTTTTGGACTAAGAAGTTGGAATTGATTGAGAGAGATCAAGAGGCCAATTTGGAGATGAGGGAAGAGCTCGAGGAACTCTGGACTCAACACGAGTACACTGACCTTATGTGTACACAACTTGAAGTAAGGGTCAAGGAGGTTGAAGAGGCAAGAGACCAAGGTCTTGTAGAGATCGTGGACTTGTGGAAAACTCTTGACGAAGCCAGAGATGAGATCGTGGTGTGAGGCATAACTCAGGTGGAGGAGTGCCTCATGTGAAAGTCAAAGAACTAGAATCTTATGATGATACAAGGAGTGCAAAGACTCTTGGCAACTTTCTATGGGACATGGAGCAATACTTGGAACGATTGGGTCTATCTGATGATGAGACGAAGGTCAAGGTACCTGCTCAGTTCTTGACAAAGGATGCTAAGATGTGGTGGCGAAGGAGGATGGATCATATTGCCAACGGAAATGCTAGTAACATTACTTCGTGGGATGAAATGAAGAAAGCTTTGCAGACCCATTTCATTCCTAAAGATGAAACATGGGAAGCAAGGATGAAGATAAAGTTCATAAAGCAGACAGGGAACCTTCAAACATATCAGCGGGAGTTTGCAAGTGCGGTTCTGGAACTTCCTGACATGGCGGAGAGGGACAAGGTGTTCAATTTCATTATTAGATTGAAGCCTTGGGCACGTAATGAAGTGAAGAGGTAAAGGATTAGAACACTTGAAGAAGCTTTTTCTGTTGTGGATAGGTTGGTGGAGCATTATGATGAGACTTCCGATGACAGGAGAAAGAAGTCTGACAAGTCAAAAGAGAAGAAGAAAGAGGATGCTTCGAAATCGGATGATAAGTCGAAGACAAAGAAAGCCTTGAAGTGTTGGATATGTGCTGAACCACATACAGTCAAGAATTAGCCTTCTAGACTGAAAGTGGCTGCAATTGCACAATCTAATGCGAAGAATGAAGAAGCTTCTGTGGGGATGATGCAGATACTTGGTTCTGCTGCTGCTACATAGGTGATCTCTCAGAGGGATCTTGAGAGGAATAAGTTGGAGTATGTTCAGATGAAGGTTGGAGATGTTGATATACTCACTATGGTGGATAGTGGGGCCTCTCACAACTTCATGGGAGAAGATACTACGAGGAGAATTGGGCTGAAATTTGTACCGGTGAAGGCACAGATGAATACAGTCAATTCTCCTCCTGATGATGTTCTTGGTGTCACTGAAAAGGTGGACACAACACTTGGTGAGTGGACAAGGAAGGTCGACTTCACTATAGTGTGGATAGATGACTACGAAGCTGTGCTGGGAATGGAATTCTTGAAATAGTTTGATGTTATGATTGTTCCACATTTGAAGAAGTTGTACATTTACGATGGAAGGGAAGATGTACCCATTGGTGTTCCAACCATTGGAGTGACAAACCCTGATTGTAAGTTGGCAGTGATGCAAATGGAGGATGAGAAGCGGATGGAAGACATGAGTAAGCGGTTGTCTATGGTTGAGACTAAGCTTACCGAGTAGTCATTGGTCATTAGGACACTTTTTGATAGTATCTTGGATTTGTCAAGAAGGCTAGAAGTGGTCGAGGATGATGATGATGATGATGAGGATTATGTGAGGCCGAATGTCCGGGAGGAGGATCAGGTCACTTATCTACAGAGGATGGAGATAGAAGATCCTAACAGATGGATTGAGCTAATTAGTGAGGGTGAGCCTTCAGGATCTACTCCCTCCACATCTTCTTACATGAACAAAAAGATGGGGCTCATTGTTAGCTGCTCATGGAAGTGAGTCCTTAAGACAGATTGAGCAGGTATGACAGATGGTGCAGGGATGGCTTGGCATCAAGCATCATGACATGTTGCAAATGGGATGGAGTTTCCATGGACCTAAGCATGGTGGTAAGATTCTTGGTGAGTCCAGGATGTGGCAGAATCCAAGATATACTGGTGAAGGCATAAGGATGGACATTCTTATGATTTGAGCGTGACAGTTGGACTGATCACTCGACTAGTTCAAATCATGAGGGCTAGCAGTGTACTAGAGAGATGTTGGAATCAGGCAGGCAGGAAGGATGACAGCTCACAGGATGAGGACAACACATGGTGGAGATGGTAATTCTACATATGTTTCAGGGATGTTTGCAGTATGTGGAGGAGTTGACATCATGGACCAAGGATGAGACGGACATTGTTGATCTTGGTGGATGGCTACCAGGATGGTATGTTGTCGAGGGCGACAATGACTTCAGGTGGAGGAGGATGTAAGGACCTGCAGTCCTAAACACGTTCCGCTGATGTGCGACTTTGGTTGGAGGTTTGAACAACCAGCGCAGTTTGCACAAGGAGTGAGCTCAGACTTGTGCGAAGTGTTATGCGCATAAGAGGAGGGTGAGCTAAGTTTATAGAGGCGTGGGGAGCATGAATACTCAACCCACGGCCGACCCACAAAGAAACAAATGTCCACATGAAGTTTAATGGCTTTTGCGATGAAATGAGGGCGTGGGTAGGTCGGCTAGGCAACCATGACCTCGCCCTATGACTCATATATATTGGCATTGCGTGGATGGCTTTTGGACAATCATTCATCACTCAAACATCTTTGATCATGAGGATAAGTGCGTAGACTTAGAGGTGGACGCAGCAAGGAGTAAAGGTGCATAGCTTGGTGATGCGTCAGCTCTTGGGCAAGGTCGCACGAAGGTGTTCACACATCTTGGTTTTGGGTGAAGGGCGTGGGGAGGGTCGCCCGCCAGTTGGATAAAGGCGCGCATGGTGTGTGTGGCGTCCGGGTGATGTGTAGGAGCGCTCAACAATGAAATGTTGGTGAGCACCCAGTTTGTGCGATGACTTGGCACGGGTTCTTGGGTGACTCGGGTGAGCGCCCGCCCGTCGTGCAAGTGTGCACGGTGTGACTTTTGGTGAAGTGTTGAGATTGTGAACGGAGGTGTGTCTCAGGTGGAGGTGCCCATGTGTGGCGACTTGGAGGCACGCCCAAGTTGGGCAAACAACACGATCGTGCGAGAAAGTGAATGAAGGGTTGGTGAGTCAGGCGGCGACCATGCGGAAGTACCGACGAGCTAGGCAACCGAGTTTTTCCGAAGATTGTAAAATTGGCTAAGTATGAAACTTGGGGTCTCCAAGTATACTTGTAAAGCTTTTAACTTGTAAAATACTGTATAATATATTATCGGGTAGACTCATTGTTCAGGGAGTTGCCCCTCCCTTTATACTGTGCAATTGTGTTCTTCATGTATAATTGCTTATGTTAATGAATGTGTATGGGTGTTCATTGGTATAAAGGAAACATTAATAATACTTGGTTGAGAAACAAAAACTAAGTAGGAAAAGTGGTTAGGCGTAGTCCACGAACATAAATATTGGTGAAAAGAAAGTGTTTGGTGGTGCCGCACCTCGCCTAGCATGGTTGGAAGACTACCGCAGGCTTGGGGGCGTGACACAGCTAGACTTGATCACCAACTTGGAAACTATGCTCCATCTGATGCTTGCCATGCCTTTCCTTGTACTTGGCTTGGCTCTTTTCCAGCTGTTCCTGTACTACTTGGTGAATCTCTTGGATTTGTTCAATGAACTTGGTTGCCTTGTCCAAATCACTATGTCCAACTACTATGTCTTTACCAAAGACAAAATCCAAGGGAGACCTTGGTGTGAAACCAAAATAGGTCTCAAAAGGATATCTCCGTGTAGAATAATGTTTTGCTTAGTTGTAAGCATGTTGCACATAACGTAAATGCTCATCCCAAAGTTTGGGATGCTTGCTGCAATAGCCTCTGAGAAACTGGATCATTGTCCTGTTGACCACTTCTGTTTGGCCATCTGTTTGTGGATGAAAAGTTGTGCTCTTCTTCAGCCTAGTGTCCATCAATTCCCACAAACTTGACCAAAATTTCCCAACAAATCGGGTATCTCGATCAGATATTATGGAAGTGGGTAATCCAAAATGAACCCATACATGTTGAAAGAACAACTTTTCATTTTGTTTAGAAGTAATATGTTTGTTACAAGGTATTAAAATACACATTTTACTGAACCTATACACAACAACATATAAATAGTCATGACCTTTCCTAGATTTACACTGTCCTCCAACAAAGTCCATGGAAACACTTTCCCAAGGATGAGAAGGAAATGGTAGTGGAGTGTACAAGCCTAGTTTTCTATTGTTGGGCTTGCTTTTAGCACACATGGTATAGCCTCTTACATATCTAGAAACCATCTCACTCATTTTTGGCCAATAACAAAATCTTTGCAGTTGTGCAACTATTTTACTTACACCAAAGTGACCTGATATTAGAGAAGTGTGTGCTTCTCGAATTATCTTTACTCTTTCAGTTTGTGGAATGCATAGCTTCCCAAAATGATACAAGAGTTGGTCCTTAACATGATAATCCAATTCTTCTACTCGTTTGCAAACTTATGATGTTCCAAAGGATTGGTGGAAGGAAGTTCTCCTTTCGAATGGGTTTAAAGTTCCAGGGACAGAGATGGTCATGGAATATGATCTCACCCAGCTGCATGAGGCTTACAGTCTATAGAATCCAGACCTGCGGAGGCGACAGACTGCATGAGGACATGTAGAAGGCTAGTTGAGGGGAGATGTTGGGTACCAAATCGGGCAATATTTCTATCCATTTCTATCATCCCTTTTGACCTTTTTGTACTCATTTACCCATGTTGTTATGCTAAACTTACAAGGTAAATACCCCTAACTTGTCTGATTGGAATACTTTAATTAATGAAGTAAAATCATGGAGTATTATCTATTCGTAGCACTAAAACATGTGTTTGACTGCAACTTGGAGAACAGGAACCCTCGCTTCAGCATTTTGCAACTGATCTGATAACAGCCAGCCATAAGGAGGTCGCGTAGCTGGAGTCATGATGCCTTGGAACTATTCTTGGCCTTTTTTCTATCTCAAACGTCTCGTGTTGGTGTCGTTCCAACTGATGTACATTTCTGAATATGTGGTTACCATGAGATCTGTTAATCTCCCTCACTGTGCATAAAATGCAGATTGTTCCTGTGAATGGGGGTTCTCCCATCACTATTGTAATCACCTGTTATAGATTAATAAAAAATCAACTATTTTTCTGCTCCAATCTTCTCCATGACTAACGCAACCCTAATCAGAGAGTTGGGCCCACTCTTCTGATCAGGTGCTGCATTTTTGTGTGTGTGTCATTTATTAGTTTATTCTTGCTATTACAGTTCTTACTGCTTATGATTATTTCTGAAGTTCTGTAGCTAGTTTAGTCTTACACTCATGTTTTGAATCTTAACCACGAACCCTTGGTCGGAATGGATTATGTGTTTGCCCCTGCATATACCTTGCGCATTGCCTTGAAAGGATACACACCCGGATTGATAAATTAATGTCGAAATAGGGTGGATAGATCGTTCATTCCTGGACACCAACACTAGGTACATGTAAAAGCATATATTTCAAGCCTACACCTCATTTTGTCTGTCATTTTGACATGCACATGGCTGCATTGGAAGTATTCTTATACTTCAAATTGATTTGTTTCTCAAGTAGGGTAGGGTAGAAAAAAAATTGAAAAATAAGAGAAAAAATCAAATCTAAGGTGAAAACCTCCTTGGAGGCACTTCAGATTGACTCATTGATTGAAAACCTCCATGAGGAAATCAATTGGGTGGAAAAAAAAAAAAGAGAAAAACGTAGAAGATCCTAGGTGAAAACCTCCTTTGAGGTGCCTAGGCAGACCTACTAGTTGAAAACCTCCTTTGAGGTGCCTAGGCAAACCTACTAGTTGAAAACCTCATTGAGGCAGCTAGTAGGCCTAGGAAAAAAAAAAAATCTTTGCTTCATGTATATGATTGATGAATGTATGTACTGTCTAATATCTGCAAGCAACAAGAATAGGTTGGTACCAAAAGGAAAATTGGTCAAGCCTAGTCAAAAGAATTCAAATTTTAACTTTCTCCTCCTTTTCTCAAACACTCCAACAAGGCCAAGGCCATGCCAATCCATCACCATCATCTATTTTCACCATCCACCCATCATTCTCTTGCTTCTACAATTTAGTTTGCTTGTTGTCCTAAAAAACTACACGATGCTATGTTTTACTATAGGATACAAACATAGATAGAGCAGAAATTTGTTTTTGTCATAAATTGAAAACCATGCATCCATTTTCCTAGCTGTTTCCAAGGGAGATGTATATAGATGATGGTAGCATGCTCAAGCAATTTCAGCAAATTCCAGTGCATGGTTTCCAAAAAATCGACCTCCATCACCTTCAGCCATTTTTTCATTTTCTCGATATCTGTGCATCCATTTAAAATATTTTTCATGGGGAGATGCATATGGATGATGGTAACATGCCCAAGCAATTTCAACATATTATAGTACACTGTTTCCAAGAAATTGGCCTCCATCACCGTCAGCCATTTTTATTTTTTCTCGAGATCCATGCATCCATTGGCCAAAATGTCTCTATCAGGAGGTGCATAATGATGATGACATGATCAGAAATTTTCAAGTCAATACAATCTCCCATTTGAGAGATATGGACAAAACAAGTCGTTGTCTTGTAAAACCTATAGGATTCCCTAAGATCCTACAGGGTATAGAATAACACCTACAGGATTGGCAGTGAGCAGTTTTAAAGGAGTTCCAGAGGTCAAAGAAGCTCCTCTAGAGCTTAGCAGTAGCATCAAGATCATCAACATCACCATCCAACACCCACACATCAACATCAACTCAGCAATAGCATGCATGTCTCTCCAACAACCATCAGGTAGGTACAGGTATGCAATATTCTTGACCTCTTCTATTGATCATATTATAGTTAGAAATTTGTTTTCAATGCATGAGAGATAAGGTTTTATAAGCTAAGGATGGGTCAAAAATCTCAGCTGCCTTCATCTAGTTAATTTCATCTCACTCCTTCACTCATGCAATGTTGAAAAGCCAAAGTATGAAGGGTGATGATTTCAAGGAATGAGAATAGCAATTAAAATAAGAAATTTTTACAAATTCCAAGTCACCACAACACTCCAAGCCCTCCATCCACTTCATATTCATTATCTATTCATCATTCATCCATCCCATTTCATTCTGGATAATAATAATAATAAAACAAAGAGAGATTCCTCTCCATTTTCATGAAATTTCCATTTGTTGGTCAGAAACAAGGATGGTCAAAGAGCAAATGAGGATCACAAAGAGACCCCTGTCACTCACATTTTTATTTTACCACTCTTTAACATTCATTCCTCCACCATTTCTTCAATTTTTTCCACTCCTTTACTTCAGTTTACAAAGGGACTGTGTTTTCTACAGGATCCCCTATAAACCTACAGGATGATCCTGTAGGAATTACAGTGACCCAGAAATCCTACAAGAGGCAGTCTGAAGGAAAATAAATGACTTGCTATGCCAATAAAATTCACCCCTTCATCATTCCATCACCATACCTTGTCCACCATCATCACCCCTGCATTCACCCTTAAAAAAAATCACTTTCAAAACAATTTATTTTTTTTCTAATCTTCGAAAAGAAGGGAAACGGGGAGGAATAGAGAGCATCACCTGAGTATTCCTTGTTCCCCACACTTATAGTCTTTCTCTCCATGCATGTCACCATCTCAGCAAAGTGTATGATTAAGATTTCTGAGGGAAAAGCAGCTACAGGACATCCTATAGGAAATCTTGTAGCAGCCTATCCCATAGAATACAAATCATAACAAAAGCAAGCCTCCAACATGATGATCCAAGAGAAGAAGGAGCTTCAAAGTAGCACCATCACCACCATCTTCAACCACAAGTACCTACACAAACAAAGGAGTCATCAGAAAACAACAAGAAAGGAAAGAAGAACTCTCATACAGTTAGAAGACCCTGAAAGAGGAGGAATGACTACTACAGGAAGGTAGAATGTTGCTACACGAAGGAAGAAATGAAAAAATTATGCTAAACCCCAAGATGGAAAAGCTTTTTCAGATAAATCCAAGGAAATTAGGCAATCACCTATGCCACAAAAGAGAAGGCAACAAAAAGAAATAAGGCATTCACCATAAAAATAGAACTCAAATTGTAGTGATGAAAAGAGGTGTTCCAAGAGGTCTCCAATCTCTTTCTAGCTTTTGTACAGGGCCTAAAAGTGGGAAAAAGGCATGGGAGTAATGTTGACAGCCTACCCTAACCTCAGAATATCATTTATGCTCAAAACTAGTATCATGTAGTTTTTACAGGGTTTCTTGTAGGTTTCCTGTAGTTTTTATAGGAATTACTACAAGATGTCCTAGTTCTCATCTAAATGCATTTTGAAGGTGTTAGAGGTGTCCAAATGGTGGAACAAGGTAGAATATGGTTGATAAGGGTGGACCTTGCCAAACTAAAAAATATTCAAGAACCCATCTTGAACAAAGAGCAAGAAGGAAAGCAAATGGCCTCAAGAAACAATGATTTTTCTTTGAACAAATATGTTTCTCGGCTTGTCCTTGCAGAGCTTACAGCCAAGATTCTTAATGCACAAAAGAGAGGCCACCAAGGCCATGGATGAGGCACAATGAGGTCACTAAGTTTCTTAGAGGATGAGCAACACTTTTAGCAGGGGTAATTATGGGCCTCTAAATTAGACATAAATTAAGGACCATGCCTCTAATTTAAAACATAAATTAAGGCCTATGACCATCCTTTAGCACATTAAACATCTATTTTTTCATTAGATAATTTATTTTTAACTTTAATATATTCATTAGGAAGGTTTATGAATAATTGAAAATTTGTGTCTATTATTATTTATTTTTTGTGGAATATTATGAGAATATTGGGCAGATTATGAAGAGTTGGAGGAGATAATTTAGGGACTTGTTCCCTACTACTGGAAGATCAATAATAAATAATAAGTCAACAAGATATTATGGAATTATGGCACAAATTGTGGAACTCCAATGATTGAGAAAATCTAGAAATGTATTCCACTAATCAAGGGAGAATATCCACTAATCAATGGATTTTGGTGGGGAAAGCTTCCTCCATTCATGGGGAATGATTCTTAATCATTTTGTATAAGTAACAAGTCGAATTTTCCTCTAGGGAATGATTGAGAAAATCTAGGAATGTGTTCCCTGCTATTTAAAGAAAATTCCTAGTATTGGGGACTAGATCCACTAATCAAGGGATTTTGGTGGGGAAAGCTTCCTTCATTCATGGGGAATGATTCCTAATAATTTTGTATAAGTACCAAGTCAAATTTTCCTCTAGATATAGTTTTTCATTAGTGTTATTGTGGAGAGAGCTTGTATTTTTGCAGCTCCATTGTATTTTCTTGCACGGATGTAATATTATTGATGAAAATAATGAAGATTGGTGTCATGTTTAGCTTCTAAATATTGTTCTCCTCCATAGGTCTCTGAGTTTCCTTGGTACTGGTCATCCCAAGAACCTGAGAGCCCTTTTGTATCATTTTCTTTCCTTATTTTCTTTTCTTATTCACATGCATCTCTAGTTTGTATTTCTTTGTATTTCTGCATTTAGTATTAATGATTTCTTGTTGCATGATTGAGTTAAATTGTTGATGTAAGTTATTTTTCAAGATCACAAGCATTATTCCATCCTTGGAAAAGATTTGGAAGTTCATAGTAATCATTGACTTGCTTGGATTAGTCTTCTTATTCCCAAATCTAGATTGTTGGACCTCGTTTTTAGCAAAGAATAGTAAATTTCTGCTATTTTTTCTAGCATGTGAACGAACTTCAATAGACTTGATTCCACTTGCATTAGATCAAAAAAACACTCTAGTTCATAACAAAAATTACCCTATTGAATTTTTACTTGATTTGGTTAGGCATTTTTTAGATTTACCAGCTCACTAGTTCTCGAATTCCTAGATTTTCGACTAGTACTTTTTTTTATTTTTTTAGCATGGGTTAACAGAGGTATTTTTGAGTGATTCCACTTGGAATGGGGACCTAAGACATCCTAATTAATAACAAAGTTTTTCCCATCCAATTTGGATTTGATTTGATTGGTCATTCAATGAATTATAGTGAATCTGTACATCCTGTAGGAAACTTCTCCAATCTTTTTGAGCAAATCCATCCATATCCCAACTTTGATTTTGAGTTTTGAGTGATCCTAGGAATTTTCTCACTCCATTCCACCCATCTACCACCTTCCCTAAGCCTTCCATCAACTCTAACACGTTCCATTTTTCTCTCGGTTGTATCATGTAGGTTTTCAAGGGATCTTGTAGGCTTTTAGTACATCCTGTAGGTTTTCCTAAAATGGCGTGTTTTGAGGCGGAATTGAGAGAAAACCTCTAGGAAGTCACCAAAAACCTCCCAAGGTCTCCCACACCATCAAACCATATCCTAACCATTCCATCCATCCTCCAACATCCTTAATTCACCTACCACATCACCAAAAGAAATTAGTTTAGACAGTTGATTTTGCATGAAAAGACAAAAAGACAAAAACATATTTATTTCAGTCCCTTTACTTGCACATTAGTGATGTTTGATACTTCTTACTTCCATTCTTAGATATTAGCATTTGATTCATGATAATTTAGCATTATTTCAAAGCATAGCTTTTAGGTATTTAATTAGGAAATGGTGTGATTTAGTATTGAATTTTTGTCTCTTTCCTTGTACTTTGTTTCTTGCAATAGGTTAAGGTTCTATTTCAAGCATTTCATTTCCTGCAATTAGTTTAGGATTTTACTTTAGTACATGCACTCCATTACATCATGACAGAAAAGGAAGGACACATTGTATGCCGCACATATAGTGCTGACACCTCTTAATTTTGTATGAACCCCAGTTCGATAATTTAAGTTGGTAGCCTTGGGAGTTGGAGCATTCTTGTTGCAATACCAAGGCTCATCACTTTTTGGTTGATGGGGACACTAATATGAAAAATATAAGCCCCTCTTCCCTATCTCATTTCCATGGCCTAAACAGAGAGGACCCTAACACTTTCCTAATTGAGTTTGTTGCTATATGTCAAACCTACGACTATACAGATGATGAGCAGAAGTTAAAACTATTTGCATCTACCCTCAAGGATGCATCATTGGGTTGGTTCATGGGTTTACCTGGGGATAGAATCACAGTTTGGGCTGAGATGTAGCAAGCCTTTAACAACAAATATCGGGACTATTTTCTATCAAAGGATATTAAAGAGGAAATTTTCAAGTTGACCATAGGCAATGATGAATCCCTAGAGGATTATGAATAAATATTCCAACTTAGTTACAAAAGGGCCATCTGCACACTTAACCCTGAGTCACTAAAGTTGACCTTGCTTAGTGAAGGGAAGATACTCTGGATACCCTACATTTGTTAGTAGGAGGAGATATTTAGCAATTACCCTATGAGAATATCAAGATTGTCTTTAGAAACCATTCTAGGGAAGCTAGGAAAAAGGGTAGGGGTAGTCATCCTATGGTCACTACATCGTCTTCTAGCTCATCCATCAAGGGTGAAATTGGAAACATGCTGGAAGATTTCAAAATTGAGATGCTGCAAACCCTTGCCTTGCAAATGGACACCATGCACATTAAGAGGAAGCATGAGGAAATAGAGAGAGCCTTGGCCATTTTTTTCCTAGATGCACCAGGAGGCATTCTAGGTGATGAGCCTCATCATTGGGTAATTATATGGGCCTTAATTGACCTTAATTCACCTCCTAGCTTAGTCAAACCAACTATTCTCACAACTTATTGCATAATTTTGATTATATTTTTTTATGAGATGAGTTAGAGTTGGATATTTTGCTTTGTGGTCTAATGTGCATTTAATGCAGGAATAAATGGTAAAAGCAAGGAACGGTGGCAAAGACCTTGGTAAAAAATCGAATGGTACAATGGAGAGTAATTATAGGGGGTAAATCCTCCTCATTTACTACCCCTCCATTCTAATATTCCTCCATCAGCTCGGAGTGCAAACAACCATCACTTTGAGGACTAGAAGACAGTCGGGCAAGTAAAAGTGACAAAAACCAGCTTATCTTGAGTGGGGAGCCAAGCTTCCCTAATGGGAAGGAATTCATTAGAGACTTTAGATGTATAAGTAGAGAGGCTTAGGACCTTAGTAGGATTTGTTAAATACTTCAGATGTAATCCATGGTTTTTATAATAAAGATGAGTTATGTTTTGAGCCAGCACTGAGTTAACTCAGAGGGTTGAAGCTCTTGGGTTAGGGCCCAACCTGAGCAACCAAAGATCCTCTTTATTGTACATGTATGCTAGCATAGATTTTTGGTTTTGTTCATTTTCTTAAGTAGCTTCCTAGTCTTTTGTTCATTTTTTTAAGTAGATGCATTTTCATTACAACAGTATAGCGTAGATTATTTATGATTTTTTTGTTCATTTGCTTAAGTAGCTACATTTTCATTACAGCAATATAGTGCAGATGATTTATGGCTTTTATGTTCACTTTCTTAAGTAGCTACATTCTGGTTAATGTAGTGTAGAGTAGATTGATTGTGCTTTCGTTTACTTCCATTTTTGCCTTCTTTCAGTTCACAGGATAGCTAGGAGAAAAATATTACCATAAGGTTGTCCGTAGGTGTCTCAACCTCACCTCCCCCCTCTAGGACCATGTAGTGAGGAAGAGACCCTTCAGCAACCCCAAAAACATAGGTTTTTGGTTCTCGCATGAGCTATGGAGTTTGTTGTTTTATGTAGTTACTTGTTCACCCTCACTGGTTTTTTTGTCATTTTCATTTGAAACCTCCTTCAGCACACTCTTAATGCTTAATCCCCTTATTATCTAATCCAAAACAAACCTACCCAATCACCATCTGATTCATTAATTTATCCAACTACCACCTCACATGAAGTCTTCCACCTACTTTATGCGCTTTAAATCCCCATTGTCGATCTGCCTCGCCTGATCTGATGGCTATCATGTCACCTCAACACTTTATGCACCTTAAATCCCCACCTTTGATCTACCTCACCTGATCTGATTGTTATCGCGTCACCAATCGCCAACTAGCTTGGTCGATCTCTACCGTTGATCAGCCCCGCCTGATCCAACAGCTATCGCGCAATCTCATGTGGATTATTGCATGACTGTTATCCACCCAAGAGCACGCGAGAAAAGTTGTTTTCTTGTGCTATGTGTCACGCAGTTAGGCTAATTGCGTGAAATTTCAAAATACAGCTTACAGCTTTAAGGGCGCGCGAGAAACTACTTACCGCCTCCAAAACCCACTCCATCATTTCCACACATTTTCTTCCCATGATACGATCTCCATTGTTCATCTAGAGATTCATCATGTTAATCCATCCATTCACTTGATTCGTCGCGATAAGATCTCCACCATTCATCTGCTTTGTGACCCTATTCGTCCATCCATTCACTTAATTCCTCGCAATAAGATCTCCATTGTTCATCTACTTCATTACCCTATTCATTCACCTACAATAAGATCTTCACCATTCATCATGTCCGTTAACCCTATTCATCTATTTATTCACTTAAGCCCCCACAATAAGATCTCCACCATCCATCTTCTATTCGTTGATTGATCCAACGATCCATATGCACTACTGCATCCTTGCTTCCTCCTTTCACCAATTTTAATATTTGACTGCTCTTCCACTTGAAAACAAATTTAGTCTAGTTTCTTTGCTTGCACTTTAGTATAGTTTGATGCTCTTTACTTCTGCAACTTAGATAGCAACATTAGGTTAGTGATTTACTTAGAAATTCTGAATAGCATAGTTGTTTAATTGGTTAATTAGGTTATGGTGTGAGTTAGCATTACATGTTGTTTTCTTCATTACCGCAGTAGAGTAGCTCTCTCTTAGTATAGATTTTCTCTTCTTCCATCAAAGAATTAATCTTCTTCTGACCCTATAGGAGTCTGGCATGGAACCCCTGGGGTCTCTTGCCAGATGAGCAGTGACAACAGGCAGGACCTTCACTTTTACTTGTGCATATAGCACTGTCACCTACAAGTTTGTACAAACCCCAGGTTGATAAGTAAAGCTGGTAGCCCTGGGATTTGCAGCATTATTGTTTCAATACCTAGGCTCATCACTTTTTGGTGTCGTTGCTGGGGAGGTGTTTAAGTAAAATGTGATTACTACTTACTTCTATTTCTAGTCTTCAACCTTTTTTTCTTCTACTTCTTATCCTCAATTTTCTTCCATTAGTTTTTTACTGCAAAAGTAATCTAGTAGCCTCCTTTCTTTAATTTGTCATTATCTACTTTCCTTTCCATTCTTCAAGTAGAATTTCAATTCAGCAAATAGTCTTTTTGTTAGAGGTTTTCATTCAATCAACAATTTCATTTCTGCAAATAGAATTACAATTCAGTGAGTAGTTTTTTTTTCTGTCAGTAGTTTTCATTCAATCGGTAATTTCATTTCTGCAAATTAATTTCTAATCTTTAACAAAATATTACAAAAACCAACCAAAAAAACATTTCCTTTCATGCCGCGTAGGAATAGGGACAATTCAGGAAAATTCTTGCCAAATACCCCCACTCCATCGAACATTCAACCTTCTCTCTTCTTCGGTGACTGTGATTTGGAAGAACCTTTAGGTGAGCAACCTTACGTATTTGAAGAACCTACAGGGGAATAAGAAGAGGAGAACCCATTCCTACTCAACCAATGGCTGAAAACCAAAATGACAGAGAGAATAGAGAGAGAATTGAGGGTGCCTTCCCCATCAAGAAACCAATGGGGACACTAAAATGAATAATATAAGCTCCTCTTCTCTACCTCATTTCCATGGCCTGGCTAGAGAGGACCCCGACACTTTCCTATTTGAGTTTGATGTTATATGCCGAACCTATGACTATACAAATGATGAGAAAAAATTAAAATTATTTCCATCTACCCCCAAGGATGCAGCATTGCACTAGTTCATGGGTTTCCCTGGAGATAGCACCACAACTTGGGCTCAGATGTAGCAGTTTTTTAACAACAAATATAGGGACTACTGTAGGTCAAAGGATACTAAAGAAGAAATTTTCAGGATGACCATAGGCTAGGATGAATCCCTATAAGACTATTAAGAAATATTCTAGCTTAGTTACAAAAGGGCCAAGTGCACACTTGACCCTGAGTCACTAAAGCTAGTCCTGCTTAGAGGACTAAGGGAAGATCTTCTGGATACCTTACACATGTTAGAAGAAGGAATAGTCTACCAATTACCATATAAGGATATCAAGGCTGTCTTTAGAAACCATTCTAGGGAAGCCAAGAAAAAGGATAGGGGTAGTCAACCTATGACTGGTACATCATCCTCCAACTCGTCCATCAAGGGTGAAATTGGAAATATGTTGGAAGATTTCAAAAGTGATATGTTGTAACCCTTGCCCTACAATTGGACACCATGACCATTAAAAGGAAGCAAGAGAAAGCAGAGAGATCCTTGGCCATATTTTGTCCTAGATGCACCAACAACATCCTAAGAACGAATTTCCATTGAACTATATTAAGATTTTCTCAGACTGTGAAGAAAACCACTCCACAAACAAGTGCCCTTCTTTAACTAGACTCAAAGTTGTATATAAAGGAGATGAATGGGTCATTGAGCAACTTTGCTACATCAACCAAAGGATACCTCCTGGGCCTAGACCATATCAGCAGGGTATGTAAGGGTAATTCCATGCATATTACAACCCCAAACAAACCATAACTATACCTTATTGGCGACCCCCTGCTCATCCTTCCCGGTCTACACCCCTTCCTTGGTCCTATGCATCTCAGTATCATTCCCAGCTAGCCAGTCAATCATTTCAACCTTATGTTCAGCCACAACTTCAGTGGAGTACTCCACTCTAGGGGTGGAGGCCCCAATTCAACAATGTACTAGCCCTATTGCCTCCATCACCTACCCAACCACAACTCTTGCACTCTTCACCACCTAAGCAACCCCAAATGCCTGCCCAGCCAAATCCAAACCCAAATAATAGGCAGGCGCAACAAGTCTACAGTGGAGAGACATCATACCCAGCTTATGTTGTAGAAATCTAGGAGATCAACCTAAGATCTGGGAGAATGATCCCTGATAACCAACCTCCCTCTTGACATAGGGAGGTTTAGGAAGAAAGAGAGGAAATCAACCTTAAAGTAAATCCACCCTTTCCTAAGAGATTATTCCAACCACTCCAGTCTACCCCAAAAGAAACTGAACTTATGGGAGAATTGAAAAATCTATGTGTAAAGATCCCCCTTTTCCAGGCAATCAAAGATGTTCCCATTTACAATAAGTTGATTAAGGAGAAGTGCTTCAAGAAGCCAGGAATAAGAAAAAGGGATGCCCATACCATTAATATCATTGGGCAGTTGTTTGACTTAATGTTGGGGCAGGTAATATGTCCAAAATATTTGGACCCTGGAAGCCCTGTAGTAGATGTGCACATCAATGGCACCATTGTCCCACACACTCTGATTGATCTTGGGGAAACCATTAATTTGATGACCAAGGACACTATGCTCAAGCTCAACCTCCAAGGGTCATTAAGGAAGACCACAATAGTTCTGCAACTTGCAGACTATTCCACAATTGCCACTAAGGGAATTGTGGAGGATGTGATGGTCTCCATTGACTCTTGGGAGTATCCTACAGATTTTCTAGTTCTCCAACCTAAGGTTAAGCTTACTGGTTACCCTCTCATCCTTGGGAGGCCATGGTTAGCCACAACTGATGCTTACATTAACCACAGAGCTGGGAATATGATATCAAGAATGGGCATATGTCCAAACAATTATTCCTATACCCTCCTACTCAACCTACCCTAGAGCATGATTTACCTTTATGGTTGTAGGAGAAGGAAGAAGATGAGCTCTATTCTGCCCAACTTTATGCTTTGGGAGCAACCATAGGAGGAGGACAGCAATATGAGGATGACTTAATTGAACACCTGCTCCAAAGTCCAACTCCCAGTTCATTGCCATTAGAAGAAGATGTAAGGGAAACCCAGAAAAATCATCCAATTGAATTACGCTTGGCCAATTCCAACCCACTCCATGTCAAAACCATAGAATTTGGCCCAGAGAAAACTTTGAAAATTAATCCATCTCTGTCTACTCTTGAAGAGGAAGAGTTATGCAACATGTTGAGAGAAAACCTAGAAGCCTTCGCTTGGAGTTACAAGGAAATGAATGGAGTACACCCCTTAGTGTGTACTCACCACATATACATCAAAGAAGGTTGCAAGCTAGTCAGGCAACCAAAAAGGAGGATGAATCCAGCTCTTAAGGACATAGTCAAATAAGAACTGCAAAAAATTTCTAGATGCAAGATTCATTTACCCTATCTCAGATAGTGAGTGGGTCTCTCATTTAGTTTTAGTTCCCAAGAGGGAGTTGAACAAAGCCACAAAGAAGGATCATTTTCCCCTACCCTTCTGATGTGTTATACAACAACCCCCCATTTCAAAAAATTTACTCAAAACTTTAGTTAGAAATGGGTCCCCTTTTTTAAGAATTAGTTAAATTCAATAAATAATAATCGCAAGCTTGGATTTAATCACATAACACATATAAGTCCTTATGAAAAGGTCCAATCCGATATAAATATTATACAAAACCTTTTTGTAAAACAAATGTAAAATAATATGCTATATCCTTTATTTAAAGGATATACTAAAGAGGCTCTCATTGGCAAACCTCCGATGTGATCATCCTATCAGAAATCGCAAATTGCAAGGCTGCTATGAAACTTTCTAAAGGTTTATGCCATACCCCTAATGCGATAATACAATCGCAATCAGCCATCGCAGATACCATGAACCACATAGTAAAAGCCCCTTTGGAATTTGTCGATGTGATTTCATAAATGAAAGGTCCGCTTCCCGATAAAAGGTTAGCAAACGTTATATTTGCGGGTTTAAACCTTTAATTGTTAATAAAAAAACAACAAACGATTTGTTGATTATCCTACCTCTTCACATTAATCTTTATCGCAATCGCGGCTACCTATGGAAAACGTTTAAGCTTGACTTGTGAACCTCCCGCTCTGCGATATGTGATTTTTCGCTAATCGCTGATCGAGAAAACCAAGGGATCCATGTTAAAGGACTATTATTCATATGTGTGATGCAATATATCATTATTACATTTAATTATCATGATTGGCAGTTTCAGAAGTCATTAATATAGCAGTTAAGTTTGAGTCCTTTGAGGATTTCATCCGTGGAAATATTTGATTTCATTTTGCTTATCATGCTTGAATTACCATAACTCTTTTCATTTCGCATTAGCTTTGAACGGGTTTATTTCCCTATTACGTTCTTTTGTGGTTTGTATAGATCAAGTCTAAGTTGATGAATCCAGTAAAGATGACAAATAAATCCAAGGCCCCCATCGTAGCCAAAGAAGAACAAGAGAAGAAGGTCTTGATATCTGATACCACTTGCCTTGGTCTAAGCAAGGCATCCTGGGAAAGTATTTACAATTTACTGGAGGCTGAGGATTTGGAAGAGATTGAAGAAGAGGAAACAACAGATTCTACAAGTAAGTCAGAGAATACTCTTAGAGATTTTGCCTGCTCCTATCTTCATAGAATAGCAGCCCATGCCAAAGTGTTACCCTATAATGATGTCGTCAGATGGATTATTGAAAGCATCAATATCACAGACAGAACGTTCTTTACTACTGATGGAAGAATGTTTGGGTCGTTAAAAGCAGAAGATATTAAAAAAATGTACCATTTTCTTGAACCAGAGAAGCATTATAACAAAGAATTTTTGGAGGCTTTCACCAAGGAGAACACCGTCGAATATAACCCTATCAGACAATGGAGGTATTTTCTGACCAAGCACAAGCATGAAACATTGGATATGTACTCCGTAGATTCGTTGGCATGTCCTTATTGTTATGCTGGTGCAATGATGTGCAGACTCTTCGGAGCCCATGACTCTGCTAAATTTTCTATTGAAATGGTACCTTCAATGGAGGCTGCAATTAATTCTTATATCATGGATTGGGCGACCATTTTTTCTGACAAAATGGCTAGCCAAATACTTTATTATAAAAAGAAGATGTTCGTAACCACTCGGATAATACCCCCATTTTATATGAGTGCTTATATTATGGACACCATTTGTTTCGATTCTGAATACCCCATTCTTGAATGGAAATGGACTCCACAGGATCCTAATCCCATTCACATTTATCATGAGCTGTGGAAATCCCATTACAAAAATCACCATTATATAATTTGTCATGGTTTCATCCCTCTCGTGTATTATGCCATATTCAATAAACCCACTCCTAGGTTATCCGAGGAAGCCTCAATCGACCTAACTGCAATTGTTAGTTGGTTTGGTGAAGAAAAGCTCACCTACATATCTTCGGCAGCACTACCAAGCCACATGTCCTTCCCCTGTATATCCCTAATAAATTGCTTGCTAGAGAATTAGCATATCAAATAATGGTTGAAGGGATGTCAAGGAACCTGAAGGAGTCTAAAAAGCACATGTGGCCAAGTTTTCCCCTTCGATGTGGTGCTTTTACACTATATGACTTCAAACATGCAGAGAAGGAAGCTGGGAAAATAAAGTTGTTAAAGATAGTAGTCATCCCAAAAAGGCAATACAATCCTAGATCGGTTGCCTACAATGTTACTTCTCAAACCAAAATCACTAGGTTTGAACATGAGAAGGATAGCTACGATGATTTGTTTGTTTCAACGGAGGTATTTTCTCAAGTCAAACAACTGGACAAAATCAAATTGGAAGCGGAAGGACTAGAGGAAGTTTATAATTTCGGGACACAGATATTGGAAACGCTACCTCTAGACTTATTAAACACTACCTCTATGGTGCAACCACAAGGCCACAACAAAGAGAAAATTAGTGAGAAGACTCCCGAAATTGAAAAGATTCCTAAAAGTGAGAAGACCCCAGAAAAGGAACAAAAGCAGGGAGGAATTAGTGAACCCATTGATACAAATATCAATATTGATCCAAAGTTAATCAAGGAATGGGAGCATTTTGATTTGATCATCAATAACCCCAATAAATCCCAAGAGTTCACTACACCAGAAATGGCTACAATGCACAAGCCAGAATTTAACACTGTTCTGATTGAAGGAACAAGTGGCCCACCTAGAATTCAGCAGGACATAGAGATTGTTCTTAAGAATCCGACTGAGGAGATTGTACTGCAAACTGAAGAAATACCACCACTTGATGTCTTCTACAGTCCAAAGCATAGGGCTTTAGTTAAAAGACGGAGGAAGAAGAGGAAAATTGATCAAAGTCCTCTTTTGACTCCTCAGGCAGAGATGATGAACATGGTATGGAAAGAAGAGGTCAATCCCTCCGAAGATTTAACAAAATTATCACAGTATGCAGGAGCTTACACGGCAACGACAATGGATAAGGCCTCAGAGGTCAGCAACCTGATGAGGGAAAAAGACCAGGTGATCATCCAACTAGAAGCACAATCGGCAGAAAAACAACAAAAGATAGATTAGCTTGAGCAACAGTTGATAGAACAGAGGCAGCAAAATGAATAATTAAAAGAGCAGTTAAAACTGGAAAAGAAAAGGATTGATGAACAGTCTCTCCATAAGCAACAGGAGTTGTCTTAGGAGTTGAACAAACTACAAATGATATGTGAGCAGGAGAAGAAATCAAAAGAAGATCAGATAGCACAAATGAAAGAGTAGATTGAATGATTCAAAGGGTATCCATAGGTAAACGAATTCAGAACAGAAGCCCTGGAAATAACCAAAGCTTTGTCCCAACAATTGGATATTCTATGCCACAATATATCATTGGCCAACACCTTATGTGATATCTCTGCATCAATGATTGAAAAATCAGTTGATGCTAGGCTTGAATTAGATAAGGCGGATGAAAAGTTAACCAATTTTCTATCCTGGAAATATTCGAAAGAAGGAATGGCTGCCAACTTGCCCAGAATACAATAATCACATAAGGAAATCTTGTTTTCTAAATGGGAGTCCCAGTTAATGATAGCTGAGAGAGAAACCTCTAGGTGCAAAGGTGCAATGAATGGGCTGATCGAATTAATAAACAACAGTTTTCATATGTCCAATTTAATCACTGATTACTCTCCTGGCAAACTCCCATAGGCAAAATTGTTGGAACAACATTTGAAACAAGCGTTGGAGTACAGGGAAAAATTGATTGGAGGAATCCACAGCTTGACATGGGAAACATTATGGTTTTTCCTTGTTAAGCCACATAGTCAGCAGATGGCCATGAAGTGTCTCTCGGATGCAATCAACTATATGATCTTCGAACTCTCTAATGCCACCTATACAGCTCAACTACACTCCAAGATGAGTCAACCATCGGAAATCCAGCCTATGCTCGCAATCTGTCAACTGCAATCATAGGAAAAGAAGTCGATACAGT